>BROG01000056.1:1107500-1187500 GCA_030159075.1 Atrina japonica
ATGGAGCATCAGTACGAAAGTAGGCAAGAAATGCAAGAATGGAACTTCAGTAGGTAAAAAATTAAAGAAAGGACCTTCAGTACAAACAGTAGGTAAGAAATGCAAGAATGGTCCTTCAGTAGGCAAGAAATGCAATAACGACCCTTCAGTAGGCAAGAAATGCAATAACGACCCTTCAGTAGGCAAGAAATGCAAGAATGGTCCTTCAGTAGGCAAGAAATGCAATAACGACCCTTCAGTAGGCAAGAAATGCAATAACGACCCTTCAGTAGGCAAGAAATGCAATAACGACCCTTCAGTAGGCAAGAAATGCAAGAATGGTCCTTCAGTAGGCAAGAAATGCAATAACGACCCTTCAGTAGGCAAGAAATGCAAGAATGGTCCTTCAGTAGGCAAGAAATGCAATAACGACCCTTCAGTAGGCAAGAAATGCAAGAATGGTCCTTCAGTAGGCAAGAAATGCAACAATGGCCCTTCAATAGGGATGAAATGAAAAGAATGGGTCTTCAGTAGGCAAGAAATGCAAGAATGGAACTTCAGTATGCAAGAATGGAACTTCTGTTTCTTAAAATACTGATGGAAGAGAAAAATTCTATACAAGCTTTTCTTATCACTGAAGTTTTTTTTTTTTTCAACTTTAATCTACTTTCATTTTCAGTTCTATTTTCATTCTACATGTTCTATTGTTTACTTTTTTGACAGGATTTCTAGAGAAGGAGATAAAAAAAGATGGCATCCCTATGTTAGATACCGGTGACAACCCAGACGCCCCCGTTCCTAGAGAGATGGTAGATTTAGAGGTATTTATGCTTATTATTTCTATGCCTCAGAACTTTGTTGGAAGAAATCCTCCTTTTTCGTAATTCTGCTGCAATGTTAAGTCTTTATTTTCCCCATTAAACTCCTACAAATGAGCCATTTTCTTCCTTTTTCACCATTTTGGAATCACATCCCCAAATTTTAACCAAAGTTCATGTGTTGCTTTACCTCAGCAAGATGAAGGAGGATTAAGATTATTGTCAATATTTATCAGTATTTGCTAGAGTTATGGTACTTAACTTATCAACACCTGAAAAACAATGAACTCCTCTGTAAATCAGTGACTTAGACCAATCCAAATGTGTCTTTAGGGGTGAATGAGTTCAAATTTTTGTGACTGACTTCGTCTTGTGAGGCATGGTTTTCCCACAAACATTTTATTCACCTTGATGTCCTTGGTTTGATTTTCCATGCCTGATCATACCTGAGATTTTTTGTGAAACAGGTAGTGAGGTAGTGACTGTTTATCAAGTACTCAGTATAGAAGTGAAAGTCACAGGTAAATTAGATGAGACCGAGAACTGAGATCCTGTCTCAAATGAATCACGGTTAGCGATCACATCAAAGAACACTTACTGGCTCACATATTTAGGACCACAAATGTCATATATCCCTATTTTATGTTCATGTTCATGTCCGCTTTTGGTTCTATATAATACAACAGTTCAACAATCAGCCATCTTGTTGGAGAAACGCGAGGTACACGACATGGTGTCAGAAGTACACGACAACAAATATTCTGTTGCTTGAAAATTTCCTTAGAATTTTTTGATGAGAAAAGAACATGGTGTGAGAGACCGCACCACTGACAAGACTACTCTTTGTCAGTCTGTTATGGGAGATGTGTCTTAATATGTAGCAAGACTCCACTGTTCTTACATACATGTATACAGTCAAACTTGCATTAAACCACCTCTTTATAAAGGGCACCTGCCTAATAAAGGCAGTACGTCTTATTTCCATTAGTGGAACTCTTCATATTAAAGGCACTCTTAGTAGTGTCTTGGGGACAACGTGTAAAAATATGAACTTCAACATGGCAACAAATACAAATTACCGTAGTTTACAATGCAGTTTGTTTTGCTAAATATTGAAGTCCAAAGGAATTCAACATTCCAACAAGAAAAAAAGATGAACTTGTTGACCTATGTGAGATTGGTGGCGCATTAAAAATTTGCCCAATGGCAAGTGTCTGACACAGTACGCATGTATTTATTTTAAGTCCTTATCGTCTTAATAAATCTAGTCACTTTTTGCAACCATTGCCAACCTTTGGCAGCTGATAAAGTTGATTATCCGTTTTTCTGCAGTCTGAGATAAAGTCTACTGTGATGCAGCATGGACGTGTTTGACATCCATTTCAATTTATCTGGCAACTTTGTTTTTATGGACACTTTTTTCACATTGTCCCTGTAATCTTGTGAGATGTGAGGTATTTTTGTTCCTCATTGTAAATCTGTTACATAGGTAAGAAGAAGTATTTTTATAATGAAAAAAAACTCTGTTGTAAAGGTCACCTATCTATAATGGCCACATTTGCCAGTTCCCTTGAGTGGCCTTTATAGACAGTTTTGACTGTATATTAGAACTTGATTGTTTGTTTGGAATTTTAGGCGACATTTGAAAAACTGGAAAATGAGATGAAAGAAGTGAATGCCAATTCAGAGGCACTGAAGCGGAACTTCCTAGAATTAACCGAACTGAAGCACATCTTGCGGAAAACACAGACCTTTTTTGAAGAGGTATTGTTTAATGTGGTTAACCTGGTTAAGAATTTCTTGGTGACATTTATTCCAGAATCTGATGCAAGAAATTATTCTAATAGTACACCTAACGACATAATTTGATTTTAAAAAAAGTGTTAAATGAGCATTTCATTGAAGGTTTAAATTTTCAAATATATAAATATTTTGGGATCCTTGGTTCTTGATTCATATTGCATGATATGATATGAAATTTCATACGAAATCCAAAACTTATTTTTTATATATATATATATAAGTTTGGATGCAACCAACTTACATAAAATTTCTATTACTTCAACTTTTCGCATCAAATTTTAACGATAAATTTTTACTGGTATTATTAATCAAGGGATAATATGGACAGCATTTAAACTGTACCTGAAATGAACATTAATTCAACTTTGTTTGAAATGTACATTGCACCTGTGCATTGCATATATATGTGACATTTCACCTATGCATAAAATGTACAGCATTTCAACTATACATTGTGGAATGGTAACATTCCAACTGTACATGAAATATACAGCATTTCAAATGTACATAAAATATACAGCATTTCATCTGTACATGAAATATACAGCATTTCATCTGTACATGAAATATACAGCATTTCATCTGTACATGAAATATACAGCATTTCAAATGTACATAAAATATACAGCATTTCAAATGTACATAAAATATACAGCATTTCATCTGTACATGAAATATACAGCATTTCAACTGTACATGAAATATACAGCATTTCATCTGTACATGAAATATACAGCATTTCATCTGTACATGAAATATACAGCATTTCAACTGTACATGAAATATACAGCATTTCAAATGTACATAAAATATACAGCATTTCAAATGTACATAAAATATACAGCATTTCATCTGTACATGAAATATACAGCATTTCATCTGTACATGAAATATACAGCATTTCATCTGTACATGAAATATACAGCATTTCAACTGTACATGAAATATACAGCATTTCATCTGTACATGAAATATACAGCATTTCATTTGTACATGACATATATATACAGCATTTCATCTGTACACAACATATATATACAGCATTTCATTTGTACATGACATATATATACAGCATTTCATTTGTACATGACATATATATACAGCATTTCATTTGTACATGACATATATATACAGCATTTCATTTGTACATGACATATATATACAGCATTTCATTTGTACATGACATATATATACAGCATTTCATTTGTACATGACATATATATACAGCATTTCATTTGTACATGACATATATACACAGCATTTCAACTGTACATGAACATGAAATGAACATTATCCCAATAGTACAGTTGTACTGTTTATTTTCGATGTATATATACAACTTAACTAGAATGATGAGACATTTTACCTGAGTTTGTTGTGTCTCACTGATAACTGATGCTATAATATGTCTGTAACTTATACATGCTGGAAATGGTACTGGGGTTGTGTTGCCTTGGCAGGGTGGGATACCTCTTGCATGCTGCATGGATTTTGAATTTTATGTTGGATCTGGGTGAAACATGTATAATTTCTTGTTGTTAAGTTGATCTGTTTTCAATTTCTCAATTGTTCTTTAATTTTTTTTTTTAACCCTTTCAACCCTACAAATCACAGTAGACTGGTCATAAACAATAAAAAGAGCATACCATTCACATATTCAGGGGTGAAAGGGTTAATGTTCTCTTAAATGCATAGGAGACCATATCTTTTTGTGGGTGTACAGATATGTCAAAGTTGTTTGTCTGGTTTCAAAATGATGCTTTGACGGTCATCTTGTTTAGGCGGTCATTCTATTTCCAGATCACAATCTCATGTGTTGTTGTTATTGGTGTTTGTTTTTTGTTTGCATGTCAAAGTATTCCATTTTAAATGCTTATATTATCGGTTGGGCAATGTTAGAAAAAATAAGTGGCTATCGTTTACACATCTGCATTGATAGGACCACAGTATAAATCCACACTGATAAGATTTTTTTTTTATATAATTTATCTTTGAGTGACTACTTGTCTTTTTAAAGACCACATTTTCATGGCAGATGGAGTGGTCTCTCACGTCATCGGGTTTTACTGTGCTATAGAAAATGTCAAAATCCAAATTTTAACCCTTTTAACCCTACAAACCAAAATTGACTGGTCTGTGGCAATAGAAAAGAGCATACCATTTAGATACTTCGGGTTAACCCTTTCAACCCTACAAACCATAATAGACTGGTCTAAACAATAGAAAAGAGCATACCATTTAGCAAAAAACCTACACAAACAAGTCACTCGGGTTAACCCTTTCAACCCTACAAACCATAATAGTACTCACTGGTCTAAACAAGCGTCCTCAACCCGCGACCGCAACCCAACCAACCACCAACAAAAACAACAACAAAAAACCCAACCCACGGCGCAAACCGTATACCATTTAGATATATCCACCAGAACCAACCAGACAGGGTCAACTATTCAGCCAGATAAAAGAAGCAAATTATTATGCTTTTGGAATATATGTATATGTATGCTCTCCACCTGCTCTCAATTGCATCATGTATCAAGCTTAAAGTAATATGAGCTGTCAGTGACAACAATTTTTCAGAAGTTGTTTAACCCTTTTAACCCTACAGACCAGATTGATAGATTGATAGATTGATCTAAACAATGGAATTAAGCATTCCATTTATATTTTAGGGGTGAAAGGGTTAAATAAACACTCTATCACTTTGATACATGTACAAACAAAAATATTGCTGAACACAAAAATACCAACACCTGTCTTGATTTAAACCATGAACTTAGTTTTTCGGACATGAAACAATTGCCGTATTGCAGTACAGTATTTCACTGATGTAATTGTAATATGCAAATGACCTCTATGTCAAACACTCAGAGAGTCTGAATCAATTTTGGCCAAAATGGTCATCATTATTCATGTACGGTATAACCTGTGTATAAAGACCACCTGCTCATAAAGATGTCCCCAATCGTACCATTTGTGTACAAATCAACCTGAGCTGACCTGGCTCAGTTGGTAGCGCACTCGACTCTTGATCTTGAGGTCGTGAGTTCGGGTCCAGCCGGCCGCAGGTTGGTTTCCTGTCTTTTGGATGAAACAGTAAAAAAATAGGTCCTGTGTTACAGTAGGTGTCAGCACTGCTCAATGACTGTAATTGTCGAGCATAGGCCAAACTTTGAAGATCTTCATCGGCATCGTCTCCATATGAGTGAAAGATTCTTGAGTGGGAAGTTAAACAACAATAAACAAACAAACAACAAATCAACCTCTATATAAAGACCACCTCCCTATAAAAATTGGTTTTGCGGTGTCCTTAAAGGGGGTCTTTATATACAAGTTTCACTGATTAATAATTCTTTTCAGATGAATATGAGATAAAAACAACCACTTACTCATGATTCTGTCTTCCAATCGCACATGCTTCATTGACACTTGTTAAAAAAACTAAATCTTTGATGACAGATTAACACTTAACAATTACACTGTGTTATGTTTGGCAAGTTTAATCTAATAATATGCTTGCATTTGTTATTTCAATCAGCTGTAGATATCTTTTGGATGTATACAAGTTACATTATCACCTAAAACTTCAGTCAAGGACAACTCATATTGCTTAAAAACAAAAATTGTATCTCTATCCCTTTTGGCTAAGCTAACGGTACATGTATTCACATATGCTGACTTACCTATATGTACTCAAGTAACCTACGTGTACTTAAATTATGTATCTAAACTTTGAAGTCCACTTCAAGCACCACTGCATGTTTCTGTTGATTAACTTGATATTGATACAATCAAACTTGCATTGAAGGCCACCTCTGTAGAAACGGCACCTGCCTAGAAAGGCCATTCAAAAATATCCTTATTTGACTTTTTTTTGTAATGAATAAACAACTTTATAAAGGTCATCTGTCTATAACAATAACTTTAACGATAACATTTGTTAGGTTTTGTTGTTGTTTTTGTGTACATAGATTGATAGTTTTTTGTTTTGTTTTATTCCAGTGGCTTGATTTTGTATATTTGTTTTAATAATTGTAGTGCTTTGTTTGTATGATGAACGTCTTCTCATTAAGTCATGACTTGAACATCACGCTCTGAACATATGGTTTACTTGTCATCCGGCGGTAGTGGTGTAACAAACAAAAGCTTGCCCTTTTTCTGTCAATTTTGGGAAAATTCCTTTGACAACACAATTGGGAAATTTTAGCGTGAATTTTTTTCATGTTTGGAAAAAAATTGTGTGCACATATGGAAATCAAAATGCATTTCCCCTTTAATACATTATTATTTTTTTCATAATGGTCACAAGCTCAACATCAAATTGGGAATTTTGTCATCAAATTGGGAAAAAATACATGCATTCTGCATTGGGAATGGGGCCGAAATTCGGCCCTTTGGATACTATAGAAAAAGCCCCGAAAGCATCTCCACAAACTGTGTATATCAAAATCTTATTCAGATAAGCATTACTGTAGTGTTAAAATTGTAAGTACATGTATTACAACATATAGTACCAGTATCAATTAAATGGTGGGGGGGTGTTGGGGTGTTGCACGTTGGACAAGCAATTAGAGCATCACGATTTTAAACCATGATATATCTCAGCTATAGTCAGCATGGGTTCCAGTGGGAAATGATTTTGTACGAAATGTTTTCCAGTTTGCATGCAGGAAAACCAGTGGTATCATCCAGGATACAATGTAACCGGGGTTCTCTCCTCCACCAATAAAAACTTGCCACCACCATGTGATTGACAAATTGATGAGTGTGGTGTAAAACTACAAAACAAACAAGAATCAAAAGCCCTTAAAAGCACTATGTGTGTATTCTGACTTTTAATGTTTCTATTATGAAGATTGATATGAACAACAGTAACAGTCAATAGATCATATAGTTTAGTTCTTTGAAATTAACTATTTGCCCCAGGTGTCCTGGAGTTGACCCCCATTTTACATGATATTACTTTGAGAGATTATTTTTGTTGCCTCCTTCAGAACCATTACTTAGGCATGTTATACTAAAAATTGAAATAAATTTGTTGCATGGCTTCTGATTAATCAACCAAAATGATCCCAACCTCATTTTTTTCTTTTTTAGGAATGAAGCCATTTTTTTGTATTTTTAAAAATTTGTAAGAATTAAACTTTCAAAAACTTGTGACTTCCCATCACCCAAAAGTATGAGAAAGGTATGACTGAGAACATTACAGATATTTCAGGTAACACCTTACCTGAATTTTTTCAAACATTTTTGTTTGTGTCCCATGTGACCTTCCACAGGCTGATAAATTTGACATAGAGTGACTTGATGAGAAGACTTTCAATCTATTTACCAGTGTTCATTATTAATTCTGTTGAAATTTTATAATTAAGTTACGTATGGTTCAGTTTCTCTTTTTTGGCACTTTTTTTCTCCTGCAGAGGGAGGGGTTATTATTTGAGTTTATTTGAAATTTTGATCAGGCTGAAATTCATCACGTTCAGGCAATGCATGATCCCACGTTGACAGAAGAATCGTTAGATTTGCTCGGAGAAGAGGCTCACAGACAAGGCCA
This sequence comes from Atrina japonica, assembly GCA_030159075.1. Lineage (NCBI taxonomy): Eukaryota > Metazoa > Mollusca > Bivalvia > Pterioida > Pinnidae > Atrina > Atrina japonica. Next base: position 1,115,655 of record BROG01000056.1, read on the forward strand.
TGCATTAAAACTTGGGTAAGTGTTTAACAAAATAGGGCAGCTTGTTGCAATGTCTAATTAACTAATTTCCCCTTTAGACACATTTAGACTGGTCAGAAGAGTCCATTGTTTTTCAGGGGTTGTTGAGTTAAGTATGTACCTGTATTCATTGAATTTGTGTGACAGTGGTATAGTTACCAAATACCATTTAACCCTTTAACCCCTGTAGCCATAATTGGACTCTTCCATTTCAAAGAACGATAGAGGCCTCTGTCAGAATTTAGGAGTGTATAATTATGATATAAAATACGAATTTTTTTTTTGCAATGTCAACTTATTCACTCCCAAATTATGACATTAGACTGTACTATTTATTGATTTGGGTGAGTCTATATGTGACCACAGGGGTTGATAAATTAAGACCTGTTAAACCCTGCCTTAAAATTGATCTTGCTAAATTTATGATGAATACAGTTTCTCATTTTATGGAATTCAAGGAAATGATTTATGATTTAGAAATATTGATGGTGAATTATCTGTTGATAAACAACAATGTGGTTGTTCATGAATGAACATATTTGAGAATGTTTTATCAAAACCACTACCATGATTTTTTAACCAAGTTATGTCCCCTACCCATGACACCATAACCTATGATGACACTCCATAGGTTTGTTTTCTGTGCCCGTCCTTTTGCCTCTCCGGTTAAGGTTTTGGTTAATGTTTTTGTAATTGCTCAGCATTGCTCACTTACATGTGTGTGTATTAATGGTCTCACAAACAGAGTACATGTGTATGTATTGATTCATTTTAATACTCTCAGAATCCTTTTTTTCTAAATATTATCTTTTGTGGCCAGAGTCTCTTCAAGACAGGTGCCACCTCAGAAAAGATGGCTTCCTAATACAGGTGCCACCATATATTGATTCATGAATGGGGGAGTTTTCTTGGAGTTCTTTTGCAAATCATTTGAAGATTTTCTCTGATCCATGGGAACAACTCTGTGGCCGAGTGGTTAGAGCATTGCGCTTTGAACCTTAAAGTCTTTCACTTCTGATCAGCACAGGTTTAAGCTCCGCTGGAACCTAGGCTGATTTTTGCTAGAAAGATTGCCAGTTTACTTGCGGAAGGCCACTGGTCTCTTCCTAGGTACATTGTAACCGGGTTCTCTCCTCCACCATTAAAAACTGGCCGCCACCATATAACTGAAAAATTGTCGAGTGTGGCATAAAACAAAAATCAAAATCTAATCACATTAACCCTTTCAACCCTAAGTTTCTAGATAGTTTGCTTTTTTTTTTTTATTGTTTAGACTGGTCCATTGTGGTCTGTAGGGTTGAAAGGGTTAAACCTGTGTGTTTGACACGGGCAAACTTTTTTACAAACAGAAACGATATTCCTTTGTCAAAATATAATGGGTGTTTTGGATGAGACTTAGAACCAAGGTCCTGTATCTAGACAGACATAGCACATAAAAGAACACTCACTGCATTGGTGTCAGTCCATAGCACAGGTCAAAATTTGTGGCACTTCAGTTCACCTAAAACTGGTGACATCTCAATAGAAGTGAAAATTTGTGGACAGGATGTAAAACAACAATCAACCAAATCAAAATTGGATGAAAAATATAAGAAATTAATTAGCTCTTAAACGAAAATTGCATGTAAATTTTTTTTTTTTTTAATTTATTCATTCGAACTGTGTTTGTGTGATGATGGCGACCATGTTTGTATTTTCACTCACTTGTCTCTATATGGTCATATTTTAGGTTTGTTGCTGGGGTGATCCTGAGGGAGAAGATTCCGGCATTTGAGAGAATGCTATGGAGAGTATGCAGAGGAAATGTGTTCTTACGGCAGGCAGAAATAGACAACCCTCTAGAGGACCCCGTTACAGTGAGTGATTCTTTGTTATTCATTCACAGTGGATTACTGTAGTGTGTGTCCAGAGTTCCCAAACATTTGTGAAAATGAGGAAAATTTAGGAACAGAAATATTACCTTTCGATTTTAAATTACTATTAATGACAAGTTTTAATGGAAATAAAAATTGATTTTCGGTTATGAAAAATCTTTCACAAATGAAAAAAATTGTATAAAGTATGAACATTTTTTTTAGAATTTTGCTATTCAGTCAGTTTCTCTTATTTGAGGAAGAGACACATAGTTTTCTGCGATGCGATCTTTAACAAAAAATGTTTCATAGTATCTGATTTAAATCACTAGATGAGCTGTAAGGAAGACAACACTGACATTTTGACCATGTGAAATAGGACAAAAAATTGGCCAGTAAAAAACTGAAGAAAAATCTTGAATTTACAATTTTACTTTCAAAAATGTTTGTGATATACGGAAGCATATATCACATGTTACAAAATATTGTATCAAAAATTTTAGTTAATATCTCAAAATTTCAAGATATTATCTCAAATTTTTAATTATCTCAAATTTTGGAGGTTTTTTTTTTTTACAAATGGCAGCTATATATTTCTGTGACGATAAAGTAGAAGTTTCTAGCTTTTTCAAAGTGTGGCTGAGTAGTTGGAGCATTGAACTTTAAACCATGAACCTGCCTTTAGTTAGAGGGTGGTCAAACCCCACTGAAATATAGTTGATTTGGTGAAAAATGGTCATCACCATAATAACCATTGTTTGGCTTGATACACAGTGTATTACAAACAAAAGTTATATATCCCTCTAAAGCATGAATACAAACCATGAAAAGGTTATTAATGTCCGTACCCATCATTTAACATATGTATGACCTATATGCACTTGTTTGTCATCCATTGCAGGGTGACCAGGTCAACAAATCAGTTTTCATTGTATTTTTCCAAGGAGAACAACTGAAGACGAGAGTTAAAAAGATTTGTGAGGGGTATGTTTTATATTTGTAATTGTACTTCGTGAGACCCCTTTTTTGTCTTTCTCACTCACTTGCTCGCTCTTTCTCTCTCAATCTTTCTCTCTTTCTCATTCTTTGTCCTTTGCTCTTTCTCTCTTGTTCACTTGCTCTTTCTTTCTCGCTCTCTCTCTCACTTTCTCTCACCCTCTCCAGAGTTTTCCCTGGGATTTTCAAATGAGGAGTCCATGGACTCCCACAACTACAAAATTAGGAGTCCATTTTGTAATTTAGGAGTCAATTTGCAGTCCACTTCAATTCGATCAGAATTAAACTGAATGTCAAATGTGCACTTTTGTTGATAATTACAAACATCCCTATAAACCTATAAACATGAAATTAAATAAAATATAGTTGTTTTAACTATATTTGAAATCATATGGAAATTTTATATCAAAAACTATAAATTGTAATACAATTACATGTTTTTAGAAATATAGATGCAAAACTGAAAAGTTACTAAATACATGTAGCATACAATTTGATGCCTCAAATTTATTTATTTAAAAAATTATATCTATTTTATCCATTTCAAGTATTAAAGTACTTTATCATATGTAAGATTTACATAAACATTTGTGTAAATAATTCATTTTATGTAACCATCATTAGTACTTTCATCATTATTTTTTTAATTTCCATAATTCAAATGAAAGTGGGGTTTAGTATCCCTTCTTTAATTTATACTTCCGGAAGTACTCACAAAGAGATGATCGATGTTGTCTCGTTGATTCTAGATCTATATTAGAGGTAAAGATTTTCCTGTTTTATTGTAAATAAAATGATGAATTCAGTTTCTTGGTTTTCTTGTGGAATTGCACTAGAACATAAGAATTAAAAATGGACATAAAAAAGAAGCAAACTGGTAGAAATAGGTTGCATGCTTGGTTTATTTACCCAAACGAAAGACATCAAGTATTTAACGCGTCCACTAGGACGCAACAGATCTTATTTTAGGCGTCATTTAGGATTTTTACGTGTAAATATGCAGAATTATTGTGTCCGGGAAAACCCTGCCCTCTCTCTCTTGCTCTCGCTCATGCTCTCTCTCCCACTCTCACCAATCCATACATTGTTGGTATCAAACATGTTTAATAGAAACAAGAGCTTTTATATACAGTTTATCTTTATATATCCATTTTGGTTTTGTGTCATAAATTCAATAAAATGGTTATATTATATTGATGTTATCTGTTGACAGGTTCCGAGCCACATTGTACCCATGTCCAGAGACTCCAGCGGAGAGGAGGGAGATGGCTATAGGTGTTATGACCAGAATAGAAGATCTTAACACGGTAATTACATGAAATGAATCCTATCCCAATGGTCGTCTGAATTAGGCAACTGTTGCTTCAACTTATTGTTGCCATACCATCTAATGTAGGTGAAATTTTTGGCGTAAAAATCATAATTTTACTGCTATTTACAGCAACAATGGCAACACAGTCCTTTAAATTTTATGAAATTAACGACAATGTCGGATTATCTTCATGGTTTGTACAGGCCTTAAAAAGTCCTTGGAAAATGGCTAGGGCCTTGAAATGCCTAAATTTGCCTAAGGGCTATGAAAAGTACAGGTACCTATATTCTCTGTTTCACCTTGAAAAGTCCTTTAATTTTTGTATAAAACACCTTTGGATTTATAATTCCCATAAATGAGTTTTACATCACCTCTTCTAACAAAAAGCGGGCCTCCGTGGCCGAGTGGTTAGAGCATTGCACTTTAAATCACAAGGCCTCTCTCACCTCTGGTTCAAATCCCGCTAAGGTCATTTCGAATTAAGTGGGAAAGTTTGCTAGTTTTCTTGTGGAAGGTCGGTGGTCTTTACCCGGGTAACCGGGGTTTCTCCTCCACCAATAAAAAACTGGACGCCATCATATGACTGAAAGATTGTTGAGTATGGCGTAAAACAAAAAATCAAATCAAAAAAATCAAATCTAACAAAAAGCAGTTATAACATATATTTCAACTTTTTTTCGCAGGTTCTAGGACAAACTCAGGACCATAGACATAGGGTACTGGTAGCTGCAGCCAGGAACATTAAGATTTGGTTTATTAAAGTCCGCAAGATAAAGGCCATCTACCATACACTTAACATGTTTAACTTAGATGTCACTCAAAAATGTCTGATAGCAGAGTGCTGGTGTCCAGTCCAGGATCTGGACAGAATTCAACAGGCTCTCCGGCGAGGCACAGTAAGTATGGCTATTCCCTCACTAAGCAGTAGTCAGTAACTCATTCACCCCTACAGACACATTTGGACTGGTCCAAGTTATTGATTTACAGCAGAGTCCATTGTTTTTCAGGGGTTGATGAGTTTAAAAAGTATAAGCCATTGTTTATGGCCCCCAAAGAACAAAGATGGGTGGAGAAAGGGTTAGTTCCATTAATTAACATGATTTTCCTCAGATTTAACCAAAGTTGGGATGTTGCTGTTTATCAATGAGAGATTGATTATGACCAGTAATTGGACGGTATTTGCCAGAGTTAAAAGATTTTTAAAATTTTCATTAAACTCCAGTATATTGTGTGTGTCAATCACATTGTATTCAACATTTTGTAAATAAAAACATGTGGTTAAAAACCTCGACTGATATAGGAGTTTCAGCTTGTCAACACAAGCTGAGAGCTCTAAGGGTCGAGAAGGAAATTCCCTGTAAAAAGAGGAAGAACTCTGTGAATAATGGGAGATAAAATAAGTTTTTTTTTCTTCTCTAAATGTGGGATTCTTCGTTTGAAACAATGGTAAAACAAATGGAATGTTGAAATATTTAGACACAAAGATAGAATACTGTATTAATGGAATTTTCAGAGAGATGCATATACAGTGTTTTGTCCTTAAAAAATGATATATGTAATTCTAGGGAGAAGTCCTTAAAGTAATTTTGGCGATTTTATGATTCCAAACAAAAAATTCAACATTTATGAAATTCTTTAGTATCAGGCGAGACATTGTAATTTATTTACAAACTTAGATTATAGCACATTACTTCCGTCGGAACAGAAAATCTAAACTATTTTTGTGAACAACATTTACAAATATCATAAACTCCACTCTCTGTGAATCGGTTTTTAATTATGTCAGCTTTGTTGCATATGTAATCGTACAGTTTCACGAGTCATTTAGCATCCAGCGGCTTCATTCGGCTGAGACTTAAAATAACACTTACGCGACCATTTTCGTCAGAACTACCTCATCTGCATACCACTCATGAAAGATAATTTTGCCTTCGATTCGGAATGAATTGTTAGCAATATTGAATTTTATTGATCTCAACACTCTTATGAATAGTGCCGAAATTGAATCCTTGCTAAAAATTCTTATTATATGGTAAATATAATAATTTTTAACCCTTTCTTGTTCATTTGTCTATTTAGGAAAGAAGTGGAAGTTCGGTGCAGTCCATTTTGAACAGAATGTGGACAAAACAGGAGCCACCCACCTACAATCGCACAAACAAATTTACACAGGCTTTCCAGAATATTATAGATGCTTATGGTGTTTCTAGCTACAGAGAAGTCAATCCTGGTAAGTTGCCATGGTAATAGCTTTCATGAACATGTATTAATCTACTTAAATTATTGTCATTATTTTTTAATTCTTTATTTTCAAATCAGTTTTCTACAGGACATAACGGAAATATGACATGACATTCACAAAAACATCAACACAAACATACATACAGTGGAATATCGTTATCTCGAAAGTCACAGGACCATCCCTATTACTTAGAGATATCCGGAATTCAAGAAAACGGAAAATTTTAATTGATATATTATTCTACCCATAAAAACTGGGACCGGTGTTTCTATTTTGACATTTCCAGAATTTCGACTCATCCGTTTTCGCCATAACGATATTCCACTGTATGTGTAACAGTATAAACACAAAATGTTTATGTGAGGGTATAAACACAAAATGTTTATGTGAGGGTATAAACACAAAATGTTTATGTCACGGTATAAACACAAAATGTTTATATAAGGGTATAGACACAAAATGTTTATGTCAGGGTATAAACACAAAATGTTTATGTCAGGGTATAAACACAAAATGTTTATGTCAGGGTATAAACACAAAATGTTTATGTAACGGTATAGACACAAAATGTTTATGTCAGGGTATAAACACAAAATGTTTATGTAAGGGTACAGACACAAAATGTTTATGTAACGGTATAAACACAAAATGTTTATGTCAGGGTATAAACACAAAATGTTTATGTCAGGGTATAAACACAAAATGTTTATGTCAGGGTATAAACACAAAATGTTTATGTCAGGGTATAAACACAAAATCTTTATGTCAGGGTATAAACACAAAATGTTTATGTCAGGGTATAAACACAAAATGTTTATGTCAGGGTATAAACACAAAATGTTTATGTCAGGGTATAAACACAAAATGTTTATGTAAGGGTATAAACACAAAATGTTTATGTCAGGGTATAAACACAAAATGTTTATGTCAGGGTATAAACACAAAATGTTTATGTACGGGTATAAACACAAAATGTTTATGTCAGGGTATAAACACAAAATGTTCATGTGAGGGTATAAACACAAAATGTTTATGTCAGGGTATAAACACAAAATGTTTATGTAACGGTATAAAGACAAAATGTTTATGTCAGGGTATAAACACAAAATGTTTATGTCAGGGTATAAACACAAAAAGTTTATGTCGGGGTATAAACACAAAATGTTTATGTAACGGTATAGACACAAAATGTTTATGTCAGGGTATAAACACAAAATGTTTATGTCAGGGTATAAACACAAAATGTTATTTCAGGGTATAAACACAAAATGTTATTTCAGGGTATAAACACAAAATGTTTATGTCAGGGTATAAACACAAAATGTTTATGTACGGGTATAAACACAAAATGTTTATGTCAGGGTATAAACACAAAATGTTTATGTCAGGGTATAAACACAAAATGTTTATGTACGGGTATAAACACAAAATGTTTATGTCAGGGTATAAACACAAAATGTTTATGTCAGGGTATAAACACAAAATGTTTATGTCAGGGTATAAACACAAAATGTTTATGTACGGGTATTAAACACAAAAAATGTTTATGTCAGGGTATAAACACAAAATGTTCATGTGAGGGTATAAACACAAAATGTTTATGTCAGGGTATAAACACAAAATGTTTATGTAACGGTATAAAGACAAAATGTTTATGTCAGGGTATAAACACAAAATGTTTATGTCAGGGTATAAACACAAAATGTTTATGTCAGGGTATAGACACAAAATGTTTATGTAACAGTGTAAACACTAAACACAAAATGTATGGAAAAGCTGATGATAATAACATTTTTCTTAGACGGTAAAAATAAGTAAATCTACATGTATTACTATTTACAGTTAGTTAGAATGGTTACAGTCTATGTGTAGTCTGATTTTGTTTCTTCAATAGTAAAATTGTGTCGTTTTCAACAGTTATATCGTATACACATTTTAATGATGCCATGTATATATAGACAGATTATCGCTAAAAATTTAGCTTTGTTTAGGGCTTACATGGTTTTATTATAATTTTCTTCTTTTTTTCAAAACTACAATATACAATCATAGATATATGAGACTTCACTATTTCAATTTAAAAAAAAAAATTACTTGAATTATCATAATAATTAAAATGTCAGGCTTGTGTATGTTTTTGTTTTGTTATTGTATATCAATCTAAGAAGTAAAAAAGGAAAGAATATTTCTTGAAAAAAAAAAACAAAGCTAATGCCCATTAAACTGATGTTGATCCAGAATTTGACTGAACTGATAAACTTTTATTCGTCTAACAAGTTATCTCCCTTTGTATTTTCCAGCACCATACACCATCATATCATTTCCTTTCCTATTTGCTGTCATGTTTGGAGATTTTGGTCATGGCTTTATCATGTTCTTATTCGGTCTATTCTTGGTCGTCAAAGAGAAACAACTGATTGCTCAAAAGATTAATAACGAGGTAAGAGACAGTGGAATCCTTTACTCTCAAAATTCATGGGACCACTCAATTTAATTTAAGATATCCGAAATTCAAAATAATCCAAAATTTTCAATTCACAGATTTTCTTTTCTTTTTGGACAACATCTAGATCTACTCAGGCTACTTCAGTAAAATCAGGTTTTAGCGACCACGTTTTGCTGTCCCCAATAGTACCATTTGTGTACAAATCAACCTCTATATAGAGACAACCGCTCTATAAAGACAGGTTATCTTGTGTCCCTAAGGAGGTCGTTATAAACCAGTTTCATTGTAGTTTGAATTGGATTTAAGCAATTATTAGTTACCCGAAAGGCCGTTTATCTAGACTCCTTAACAGGGGTTGATTGCCCCATGTTTTGCAGGTAAACAAGTAATAAATTACAATATTTTCACTTACAAAAACTAAACCTTCAATTTCAGAAGATAATTTTAAGATAGCAAGAAACAGTTCTGTAATATTTTGTTACTTTGGACCAGAAATATACTTCAAGATATGCTAAATTTCGCAATAAAAATTTCGAGACATGTGGAAAAAAAGTAGTATAAATATATACATTTGTAGTAAAAATACATTGGGGCCAGCCAATCATCGTTGAAATAAATTGAATTTAGACTTAATTTCATCATGAAAGATTTTACTGTTTATTTCAATGTCAATTTCACATATTTTTATTGCATCAATCCAAAGTTGTTGGGTGGGTTGGGAATGTATTGTATTTGGTCAGTTGTGTTTTCTTCAGAAAGAAGCCAATTTCTGTGATTGTTTGGATATTTTGAAGTCATTTATGAAAAAAAACATTATTTACCATGATGAATTTATCTGATTAAGTACAAAACCTACATATTATTAGATGTATGTAACCTCTGTACTTATGCATTTGTGCAAATTAAATGATTTTCACATACACTAAAAAGTGAAACGTCATTTCTATTTGTTTTGTCAAATGTCATGAAGTGTATGGTCTTTCCTCCTGTTTTCCGGATCTTGCATACTTCGGCCTAATTCTCTAGTCCCATGGTCGGCCAGAATAGACCGGTTATACTGTATCTCTGTTTTGTTGTAACAAAAACATTCCAGTATTCCAGTGTGTTTTAAAAAAAATAATGTAGTTTGAAAATATATGTACAAATGTGGCAATATGTGGCACATGCTGTAGTGTTTAGAGTCACATATGTGCCACTATCTTTTCCATTTAAACATTTTTCATAATTTCTTTTTCCATTTCAGATTTTTGACATGTTTTTTGGAGGTCGATATATGATCCTTATGATGGGGCTCTTTTCCATGTATACAGGGCTAATGTACAATGATGTGTTTTCAAAATCTGTAAATATATTTGGGTCTTCATGGATACCGATTGACCGACAAACCGACAAGTGAGTAGATATATAGGTCTCATTTTACTTACGCAATTGCAATGGCCGATGATCGTTTTGAGGGAGTGTCATGTTTCTTTGGCGACCTTGATGGTCCCTCACCATAACATAAGGCGGTTTTGAAAGTATCTTTGTTTCCCCTTTCCCGACCCAAAATTTTGAAGATGGATAGGTAGGTTGGCTTTTTCTTTTTTTTTTTTTTTTCCAAAGATACATAGCATAACCATTATTTGTACACGCATATGAAAGTACAAATGTGCATGTCAGTATCATTAGTATATACTGTAAATCAGGAAATTTTTGCGATACAAAAGTTCTTAATTTATTCGCAAGATGATATTTTTTCGAATTCGAATACCCATTCCGTTAAACTATTATCATACTGCATAACTTGATAATTTTATTTTTGCGAATGAGAACTCTCGTGAAATTACGCATAAATAATATTCTAGCTAATAAAACCGGATTTACGGTACTACATCCTCCCATTTGGAATCCGTTGAATACTAGTATTAGAGGATTCTGCTGCTGCAGATCTTCTTAATATTACTGTCATGAACATTCAAAACTATGTATCGGCGATTAACATAAGTTTCCATGACGGTGATATAAATCATGCTAACGGTTCTGTAATTACAAATTTATGTTAACGCAATTAAGTACATGAAAAATAAGGCTGCTGAATGTAGTTATCCTAGATCTATTCTAAATTTGAATATCTTATTTATATATAGGAATTGTATAATTATATTTCTTTTCAGACCATATACAATAAGGACCTTAAATGGGTCCCAAAGTTTGCAGTTGGATCCAAACACTTCCTTTTCAAAAAGTGGACCGTATCCATTTGGCATGGATCCGGTAAGTAATTTTATTGTGTATAAGATATCTCTGTATTCTCATCCATTAGTCCGGATTTTTTTGTTGTTGTAAAAATGAACCCTGTGCTGGACTTAGTGTATTAACTTAACTACTTAATAAGAAAATAACAAATAACCGCGCAAAAAGCATTTGCGTAGTCTGTCGTCAGTTAGCAATGGACCCAGAGTTTATTGCTTTACAACATTCAAGATACATAGCTTCATTAAAAGATACATAGCTTCGTTAATATTAAAATTAAATCAAACAATCAATTAACTGCAACCCAGGAGAAAATCTAGAGATGGAAACCAATTTTATACCTTTCACCCCTGAAAATCAAGATGGTAAGCTCTTTTCTATTGTTAAGACAAGTCTATTATGGTCTGTAAGGTTGAAAGGGTTAAAAGGGATGAAATGCTCTAGAAACTGGTATATTTTTAGTCTTGTGGTTAATAAAATTTGTTGAGGACAGGTGAATTGGATTATGTTAATGGGAGATGAGCTCCATAACATTTGATAACTCTATGTTTTCATACTTATTTGGGTCAGGGAATTCGTAAATGGGGCATGAAGTTGTTGTACAACAGTACCCTTTGATCTCATGTTTTTCATTTCCTTTCTTGACATTTATGTTGTCTTTGATTTCAGGTATGGTCCTTGACATCTAACAAAATCACAGTGACAAATTCTCTCAAAATGAAGTTATCCGTCACATTCGGAGTGACTCAGATGATGTTTGGCATCGCGCTCAGTCTGGTAAACCACAGGTAATTGTATTTGTTGCCTTGGCAACCGAATTGACGCTTAAAACATTAAAGATGTCGTCACTTTTCTTTCTCATTTGTCTTCAGTCGCTTCAACCATTTTTTCTCTACCCTCTTAAAAAGAGAGAGTTTTTGGTCAAGATTTTAAATTTTGCATTAAGCTTGTATTTTTTTTCGAAATGTTTTGATGACTTGAACATAGCTACAAAGACTTGATCAATATTAACAAAGGTGCTGAAATGAATTTCAAACCACTTATGATTGTCTAGTGGTAGAGAGTTCAACTCACAGGCATTAGGTTCAGGGTTCAATTCTTGGTACATGGTTATACCAAAGACTGAAAAATGGTAGTAACTGTTCACTCACAAAACACTCTGCATACAAAGCGAACATCACAGATCTTTCAAGTGTTTCCATTGAGACTGAAAACCGAGGTCCAGTGTCATGGCCACCATGGCACATAAAAATTCCCTCACTGCATTGGTGCCAGTCCGTAGCACAGGTCAAAATTTGTGGCATTTTACCTAAATCTGATCTAAATCTCATTTTAATTAAAAATGTTTATACAGTGGAATCTCGTTATCTCTAAACACACGGGACCTCCTCTATTATTTCGAGATATCAGGAAATCGAGGTAAGCGAAATTTTTAATTGATATATTTTTCTATCCATGGAAATTGGGATCAACCTTTCAACTTTGATTTATCCGGAATACCAACTCATCCGATTTTGACATAACAAGATTCCACTGTATGTCATATGAGTTTAGTTTTGACCAGCATTTGACAAAAGAGTTACAGAACTAATGTCGGTGAGTGGTTGGGGATAATTTTTGTCTAACTTCTTTTTTTTCTTTTATAGGTTTTTCAAAAAGCCTCTAAATATATACTGTGAATTCATACCACAAGTGATATTCTTATCCAGTATTTTCGGTTATTTGGTCATTGAGATCTTTGTTAAGTGGTTGGTGTTTGACTCTACCATGACTGGTACTGCTCCGAATCTTTTGATAGGTAAGACAAAAACTTGAGAGTAACATTATAGCAAATGAGATGGGGAGAAGAAGATGAGAAAGAAATATGAGTAATTTAATAGAAAAGAGATGATATGGAATGATGACTGACAGAGAGAGACCGAGAGAGAGAGAGAGAGAAAGAGAGAGAGAGAGAGAGGACAATGAAGGAGAAGAGAAAATAAGATTAAAGAGAAAAAACAGTATATGGAGAAGAAAAGAGGAGAAATGGATTGACAAATGAACAAGAGAGAAAGGGGGAGGGAGGGACGGAAGAAGAGAGATAGTGAGAGAAAGAGAGACTTGCTTTTTAAGAATAGAGAAAGTAATGGTGGATATAAAGTAGAGGGGTTGAAGGAGTGAATGAAGAAAAGAGAAGAAAGTGATGAAAGAGAGACAGATAAAAAAAGATAAAGAACAAAGATATTAAAAACCAATCCATTATCACTCCAATTTTTTAACATGTTGCCAAGGGAATCTAACGATAATCACCACATAAGCCTATTTTTATGCCCCCCGGCTGGGGCATTTAGTGTTTGGATATACCGTCGGTTTGTTTGTCTGTCTGTCCGTAATTCCGTCCCGTCTGTGTGTCTGTCTATAATTCCGTCTCACTAGAAATTTGTTGGGAGTGGGGGCATTTGTCTTTCACAAGCATGTCTTATTTTCGTTTGTTTACAGCAGTATATTTTTTTTGATTGACAGGTATAATCAATATGTTCCTGTTCCAATCGTTTACTCCCTGGTACAATGGACAGGTATGTTCTCGACAAGCTTTTCTTTTATTACTTCACTGGTGTATTAATTTATGTAGGTTTGTGTATTTTGTGCTGAAAAGTCATCAGTCAAAGACGGGATGTATCAATAAGTCCCAACTGAGGCATTCACTGAGGTTGGGATATTGATCCATAATATCTGAGACTGATATTTGTCTATCTAGAACTGAAATGTGGTGCTTGATTATTGTTTTCACAACTGGAAAGCTTGAAATCCTGTTTGTGTATAATTCAGTTGGACCTATTTTAGAAGGTCAATTACTCACCATTTGTTCATCTTCAACAAATAAATATAAACCTGTAATATACCACATATATTTTTATTTCCATTTAAACTAATTTGTTAAGATTCATGTGTAACTGACAACGTATTCAATCGTCTATGTAACGAAGTAAACTGTCAACATGAAAATCTCTTGTGATCCCACATGTTTACATGCAACTTTGTGTAGGGATGCAAAAGGTTCTGGTTCAGCAGTTCCGGATAGAACTAGTTTTGCAGTACTAGTGAAAACCAGAATCAGTCTATCCCAGGTGTTAGACAATGATATCTGGTATCTTCAGTGTTAAACTGTTGCAGTATTACATGTATGTCTCTCAAGGTAAAAGTGGTACATCTGGGGTCTGTCATAAAACAAAACAAGATGGTTTATTTTCCAAAAAATAGGTAAAACAGGTGAAACATGACTCCATGTATTACTGTAGCTCTGATATTTTTGTTGTTGAAAACAAGTCTCTTACACCTTGTTAAGATTTTAATTTAAACTTGTTGTGTTTATAAATATTTGCCAATTTACCTTGGTAGTCGTATAGTTTGTCTATTCAGTCACCTAGTCTGCAAGCAAACGGGTGTCCTTAACACGGTCAAATTATATCTGTCCATCAGCTTTATAGTAAGTCATATCCTTGAAATGGACAATTCATTCTACTGTCCAATCTGTCTTAACACCAGACCAGTGTCCTTACAGTGGTCACTTCTCAAACACACCCACTAATCAATTGACAAAAACTGGATGAAATGTATTTCAGCCTGTTGTCAAAAATATCAGCGATATAAAGTGAAATTGACAATAAACAAATTCTATATATATATATTTATATCGTCACAGGCGGGTATGCAGATATTCCTGGTTATTCTGGTGGTCAGTTGTGTACCCTGGATGTTGCTGATCAAACCATTCTACCTGCGTCATCAGCACAAATATGGACAGGTAACAAGATTTTGTTATACACATGACGTAAATCGAAAACAATTTCTATGTGATGTCAGATAGGTTTTTATACAGTTATTTGATCAAAAAAGCCCAGTGGTCGTATTGTGTATTCTTTGATGATTCTCAATTTCTGCCATTAGCAATGCAACATGTACAGGTTTTATGATCATCCTGTTATACACCTAAAAAATATCATAAATCTCTGAATATTATAGATATCTAAATACAGTTCTCCCCTTATACATATCGCCCCCATTAAATCTGCATAACACCACTTTTTCTTGAAGAAGAACAAATTTTCTTCCATGTAATTCCTTCCATGTGACGCTAAAACCCACATACTGCCATCTGCCACTGATTCTCTGGTACAAATGGTCATTTATGCATGTTCATTTCCTCAACCATATCACAAGACCAGGTGAATAAACAGGTATGAGAAAAACTGTTAACCAACAGTCGCTTGTTTACTTCATATAAAAACTGCGAAGAGAGATAATTCAGACAGAGAGTGTCACAATTTTCAAATCTCTTTTCCATCAGAGTTGGAAAAAGTGGTCAATTCATGTATGAACTCAGCAGTTATCTAACCTCAAAAAATAATTACGAGCAGATTGGGATATAAACCCATAAACCTTTGTATTACCAGCCTGTCAGAGATTTATTTTAAACAGAAACGCTGAAAGTTAACATTAGAAATGTTTTCGGGTAAAGTTAAAAAAAAAAAAAGAGATTTTCTGGCCCTCGAAAAATGTAATGATTTTATATTGTTAAATTTTGGCCATTTTCATAGGGTGGTCAAATTGTCCAAACTTAAATAATGGCCAAATTATTCAAATTTATGGTTGTAAAGAGGATATGATATGCAGCGAGGATGAAAGACAATGACCACACCTTGAATGCAATAAACCTCGTTATATTGCCAAATCTGTTATGCCGCCAAAATTCAGGAAAACAAGGTGGCAGAATTGGCGGGGAGAACTGTATATGGATTTTACTGTATTATAGATTTCACATTATACTAAAATATTAGATACTAAATATTGCAGATCATAATTATTATGAATACTAAATATTATAGACATCACAGTAATATCGATCCTTAAATATTATAGATCAAAATACCATAGATCTCTGAATATTATCGATGTCTAAATATATAGATCTCACAGTAATATAGATCCTTAAATATTATAGATCAAAATATCATAGATCTCTGAATATCATCGATATCTAAATATGTAGATCTCATAGTATTATAGATCCCAAAATATTATAGATTCAAAATATTATAGATCTCACAGTATTATAGGTCCCAAAATATTATAGATCTCACAGTATTATAGATCCCAAAATATTATAGATCTAAAATATTATAGATCCCAAAGTAATATAGATCCAAAATATATATCTAAATATGTAGATCTCACAGTATTATAGATCCCAAAATATTATAGATTCAAAATATTATTGATCTCACAGTATTATAGGTCCCAAAATATATAAAAATCTCACAGTATTATAGATCCCAAAATATTATAGATCTAAAATATTATAGATCCCAAAGTATTATAGATCCAAAATATTATAGATCCAAAATATTATAGATCCCAAAGTATTATAGATCCAAAATATTATAGATCTCACAGTATTATAGATCTCACAGTATTATAGCTTCCAAAAAATTATAGATCTCACAGTATTATAGCTTCGAAAATATTATAGATCTCACAGTTTTATAAATCACAAAATATTATAGATCCAAAATATTATAGATCTCACAGTATTATAGATCTAAAAATATTATAGACTCTCGATATTACTTATCTGAAAGTACAATGAATTTCATTACATAAAAGATCTCACAGTATTAAAGATACCAAAATATTATAGGTCCAAAAATATTAAAGATCCCAAAATATTATAGATCTAAAAAATATTATTAATATAAAAATATTTTTATCACCATATTGTAGATCTCAAAATATTGTAAATCTCTAAAATCTGAATTTTGACATCATGTTCATTTTGTTCATATCAAATTTCACATTGATGTTAACAAATAATTTTATGTTAAATAAAACAATTTATCCCACATGCAGCCATGGAATTACTTTGATATATATTATTTTTTATTTCAGTTTGACCAATTATTTCATTTGATAATGTTGACTGAATATTTGTGAATATTTGTATTTTTATATCAAAAAAGAAATTTAATTGGATGTTCCATTATGCATGACATTCTTTGTTAGCTAACCAGACCCAATTGGTTATATGATCAGCTATTGCCAACACTTTGTGTTCATGCATCCATAAGACATTTTCAAAAATCTTCTTCTCTGTGAAAGTTGAACTGTTTGTGACCAAACTTTGCACGAATGGTCAGTAGGGAAGAAGATTCAAAGTTATGATTTTTTTTTTTTTTGCTCACTGATAAACAAACATCATTGCTGTTAAAGGGACATTAGCATTATTTTGGTTTTTTTTTACAATATACAATAACAAAAAAAAGATTTACACAGGCATAAAAATTCTTATATTCTTATACAGTATATTTTGCGAAAATAAGGTCAGGTCCAGTGTACATATATATATATATATATATATATATATATATATATATATATATATATATATATATATATATATATATATATATATATATATATATATATACATGTATATATATATATATATATATATACATGTACATACAAATAGTAAGGCCAAATTAATCATTTGCCATAGAAATAATTGCCAAACTGGGTTTCTCAAGCAATTATCATAAAATAGGGATTTTTAAACTTGTGTAAAGATATTTCTGTTTTGTTATTGTACCTTAATCTAAGTAGTAAAAATGTAAAAAAGATTTATTTTGGAAAAAAAACAGCTAATGCCCCTTTAACTATGAATAGAACATATGTATACAGCTATAGAGGCTCAGGTGAGCCTTTAAATCACCTCTGAAATAACCTTACAGCAATTGTAACTGACGACAACACGTATGGACAGGTAAGACACAAAGGTATGAATAAGATCCACATTTGAACATGTTGAAAAGCGTAAAAATGTCACCTCATCAAAACTGTACAGTAGATGAGAAATGCTGTATATAACCATGTTGTAGACACCAGGCCAAAATTGAAAATGGGTTTGTCTAATGTGATTTAAGTAGATCTACCAAAGTAAAATAGCCCTCCACAACTTTTTACCAGCAATTTTGCCCCCTTCTCCTATTTTTACACCGAATTTTGTGTCACTTTTGATTTGCATTTCCAAATTAAAATGGAAAAATAAACGTTTACCGTTCTATGTAAATTCATCGACTGAAAGTGATTTTAAAAAAATGTGTGAAGATGACTAAAGATTAAAATAAGCTTAATAAAACAGTATAAAGAGTTGATTTAAGGTAACTGCAATTTAACTTGCAACTTGAGGCTTGTCAAACGGATAATTGATTCATGATGGCCCTTTGGAAGTTAACAACTATCTTTTCATAACTATCTTTTCATACTGGAAATATGCAGGATTTGGAGAATATGACCCTCATCTGTCAAAACAATAATATTCAGTTTCAAGATCATATGAGTTGATTTTGGGATTTTAATTTTTTTTTTTCAAATTATTTCAAGCTAATTTTGATTCCCTTAAATAGCGAATGAACCTTTTAAATGTAATGATGAGTTTATAGTAAGAATAATTTGGGAAACACATTTGTCTTGGAATCTGAAAAAATTAAGTATCTGATTTTAGTTCACATTTGCTGGTGTCTACATTAATTTTCCTATGTGCAAGTGAAATTTCAAAATTGTTTCCAAAAAAAGGCCAAAAAAAATTTGTTTGATGTGACCCAAGAGACCATCCTAAAACATGTAAAAAGCCCCCACAAAAAATGTTTAGGCAGTTTTGCCCAATTATGTTTTTTTACTGATAAAAAATCTGAAATTTTGTCCAATTAACTCATCAACCCTGAAAAACAATGGACTCTCCTGTAAATCAATGATTTAGGTCAGTCCATATGTGTCTTCAGGGGTGAATGAGGTAACATTAAATATGAACTTAATGAAAATAAAAAACAGAAATCTGTTTATAGACTGACCCAATTTTAATTCTATTGATTGGTGCACATCAAATGTATAATTTTTTAACGATGACCTAAAGACATCATTTTGGAAAACTAAGGAGAATGCATACAAGTGTGATTTATATACAATGTAAGATAATAACACCATACCTGAGCTACAGGTAAAACAGGTAAGTTTGATTTTCTTTTTTAATGTGAAAATCCACTCTTACACAAACAACTTTGAGCTGTAGATTTTCCTTTGATTCTCATGATAATTAATTGGTCTTCTATATGTTCTGATTAGTGATTCTCCTTAAGTTGGCTTCTTCAATGTGTTTAAGCTTATGCATGTGTAAAATTTAATATCTATATAATATATATAAAACATACCGGTGTAGTGGCCAATTCTTTCCCCGTCTAAAAGTTTCCCCGGGAAAAGAATTGGCTAGCCAATTCTTTCCCCCGGGGAAAAAACTGGCTAGCTAATTCTTTCCTTGGGGAAAAATTTACCAGCTCGTTTTACCCCCCGAGGAAACTTTCAAGCGAGGGGGAAAGAATTGGCTAGCCAGTTTTTTCCCCGTGAAATGTTTCAGCTGGGGGAAAAGAATTGGCTGCTACACCAGTACTGTATACCTGGTTATTTTTTGTCCCTGGTTATTTTTGCTCCTGGATATTTTCGCCCCGGGTTATTTTTGCCCCCAGTTATTTTCACCCTTTCACAACAGAAAACATTTTCACCCCATCTGTAATTTACCTTAAGTCACAACAGTCTTATGGATGGCATATATGTCGAAAAATTTTGCTTCCATTTTAAATTCACCCTCTTATCAAAGAGAGTAAAATAGTGAAAATTAAAAGGAAGCGAAAAATTCCAGGTAAACACTTAATTAGATTTAGAATGCCCCCAAAGACTGGGAAGGGTAGTTCTTTCCATATGTGCTTTGAGTAAGAAATGAAAGGTCACAGGTCATTTGAATGAGTTAATAGACCAAAGTCAAGCCTGTTTCACTGCGGATACGGCATATTTTAAAATGAATCCTTGTGACATTGGTTCAAATTTATAGCACAGGTCTAAACCCTTTCAACACTTTAACCCATAATAGACTGGTCCAAGACAGTAGAAAGAGAGTATACTATTTACATATTTAGGGGTGCTAAGGTGATTCTGTGAAAATTGAAAAAATTCTTGGCCAGTTGTCAAGCAACAGAACTTAAAATGGGAACAAATAATAAAATAAATGTTAAGGGAGAACAGTGTCAGCATCATGTAAGTAAATGATAGCATCTTACATGGGTGTGTCACATGGATCAGGAAATCTCCACCCGAGTGGTAGGAATCTGGTTGTCCAGTCAGAGGGTTTCTGGAGGATTGGACTTTCAGATTCTTACCATGAGGGTTGAGGTTTCCCTGTCCATTCTAAAACATCCATGGTTGATTATTTTTCTCCCATGCTTCAAATACGTGTCTGTGTATGTAAATAAAATCTGATGGAACTGTTAATGTTCTGCATTCTCATCGCAAAGAAGTCCTATGTTGCGGAATTATATTATGACATAATAGCATTAGTGTGTGTAGCTTGTCTACATGCTAGGGTATAGGGAGAGAGAAACTCTGACTTAGCAAAATGGTACATAGCCCTGTCGAAGGTGGGGAAAATATATTCCTTCTCTGAACTTCTAGGAGAATCACATCAATTAATTATCATATCTTTGTTGAGGTTTTTCTAAATAGAGATCTAATGATAAAGAGAGGATTTTCAGTTGAGAAAGGAATTTTGACGTTGTACCTCTGTTGTCTGTTTCCTCATAGAAAGTCCAATATCAACAGTTGCCGACACATAACATTGATCTCGTTGACGATAGTGATGCCGAGGAAGTGATATATCATCCGGACAATGCATCTGAATCCAGTAATGATAACGATGAACCTCCGGAGGTGATTAATCTCCCAATATTTGTTCCGCTATTGTAGCTAATTTTCCAGTGTAAAAAGAAATTCTGGTTATGTTTTCACAGGAGCAAACTACTATCTTTTATTTCCATTCGTCTTTCAGGAAAATATTGTTGTAAGTTATTAAATGTCTGTAAAAAAATATATTTTCTCTAAATGTGCTTTTTTGCACGGATATTGTAATTATTTTTATTTCATTGATTTGACAATTTAATTTTAGCAAAGCTTACAACGAATATATATAACAGTATGACCCCAGTGTACCTGTACTTAAATGCATGTTGCTATCAGACAGAGGCTGTCATCAGCGATTCACTGGTCTTAGAACCAGTACAGCCCCTTGATAAATTATAGTATCCACCCCAGTATATGTGTTGCTATGGAAACATAACCATGTACTTTTTGCCGTTTTGCACTAACTCATTGTATGCTCCACAAGATTTCAATCTTGCTTCTGACTCCGACATTTTATATTTTTATGTAAACTTCTGCAGTTTAAGCATCATCAATTATCGGTGAACAGTGGGGATCTTATTGGTCGTGATCAAGAGAGTTTTCACCAGGGTGATGGAGGAATGAATCAGGGGGACAACCAATCAGAGGAGGTGATTTCGCAGTGTAGCATATGCAGAATAATTCTTTTCTCTGTGTTTCTCGGAGGGGTGTTATTGTAAATCTTGATCAATTATTTTTGGCAAAAATTTGAATTTTCAAGGGGATTTGAGGAATTGTGTGCCGTAGTGGTTTGACAATAGGTCACTGTTAAAGGACCCAATTCATAATTTCAAAAAATTAATTTCAAGAATTACCTGTGAACATTTTCTTTTAGACTTTTACAAGCTTTTACAGTAGATTTGTTTGCTTGTTTATGAACTTATTGTCAAAGAACTATGATAAAAATTAATATATTTGATATATTTTTTGTTTCCCAATTCCAACCAGGAGACTCCATGTTTGAGTAGACAGAGTATCATCTAGCCTGTGTGGGTTCAATCACAGCTAGCCGCCACAATATAATGGAAAAATTGTTGAGTGTGGCAAAAAACACTATTTTAAAATCAAAGAAATGTTTTCCAAGCTTCATTGTTACCAGATATGCTTGTTCCACCATTAGTTTTAAAAAATTAAATCGGTAATGTATAACCTTTAGTGAGCAAACCAGGTTCAGAGTCAATTGTTTTTGGATACTGGTCGGGGACCTGTAATCGACTAGGACCAGTAGCCGGCTATTGCATTATTTCGGCTGTATAGAACACGATTTTGTGAGATTTATTTTAGATCAATCATGAGATGATGGACATTTTTCTCAAACAGAAGAAAAAAGAATATTGTTCTGGTACATAATGAAGACGAAATCACACCACACATCCTAGCCGGCTACTGGTTTGTTTGTTTGTTTATTGTTGTATAACGTCCCACTCAAGAAAATTTCACTCATATGGAGACGTCACTAAATGCCGGTAAAGGGCTTCAAATTTTGGCCTATGCTCGGCACTTACAGCCATTGAGCAGTGAGGGTTCTTTAACGTGCCGACACCTACTGTGACACGGGACCTCCAGTTTTTACTGTCTCATCCGAGAGACAGGAAACGAACCTGTTGCCGGCGGGACTTGAACTCACGACCTCACGATCCAGAGTCAAGCGCGCTACCGACTGAGCCAGACCGGCTCCCAGCTACTGGTTCCTGACCTGTCCCCAGTACAGACATTGATATGTATTCTATACATTAACTGTTATCTCTCATGGTTTCTTTTAATCGTAACAGGATTGTAACGATCAAAAAGATTAAAAATAAATATTTTATTTAAATACAATTTATCATTGTTTACGTCCATAATTAATTGATTGTGCATAATCTATTTGGTTTCTGGTTCGTCCTTCTAGTTTCAGAGACATGGATGTAAACTTTTTAAAATCTTTGGAAAAATTTGTTGTCTAAATGTTCAACATTTCAAAATGTTCAATAATGAAATTATAATTTTAACAATTATATAACAATAATAATTATATAACAGTAACAATTATATAACTATAACGACTTCAGAAACTTAATTATACAATCATATTTCAAAGAAATAAAATATTTATGAAAGTTGTATTTGAAAATTCATGACTTGTTATGTTTGAACTTTTTAAGTTGGCTCTTTTAAGATTGTTGATTGTGAGCGGGGAAAAAAGTATTGACAATGAATAATTGTTCAAGATTTACAGTACCTTGATAAGCTATTTGCTCTAATTGTCATCACCACTCTCATTGCTTGCTTTTATCCTCATTTTTCTTCAATAATTTGTTTCTTTATTTTACAGATATATATTGTGAATGTTTATGATTTGCTAAACCTCATGACGTTTCAAAGCTTCTGTTAGTGCACAAGCACATAGTAACATCTAATCTGCAGCGTTTTAACTCCCTAAGCCTCCACTTGAGATGATCTGACTCTGTTGCTTTGGGTCATTCCACTCCAGTTTTGAGGGTGTACAGGTTGAATTCTTTTAACTTTCAATGCTAACAGAAGTTTTGAAATTGTTATTGGACCATGCATCAAGAACCTTACAAAATTGAATTTTCTCATCAAAATTTTTTTAAAGTATATCAGAATTTGGAAATTTTATTTTGTGGCAAGACTAGTCTGATTGGAAGGGATACCAACACACTAATAAAATATCTATCTGTTGACTCATTCACCTCTGACAACACATTTGGACTGGTCAAAATCATTGATTTACCAAAGAGTCCATTGTTTTTAAGGGGTTGATAAGTTAATTCTCTTAAGTTCAGTGGTGCTTTGTCCAGGTTTTATATGCTACATGTATTTTGATTTTACAGAAATAAGATTAGTTGCGTAAATGTGTACTATGTCAAGTTTTAGTGACCACTCTGCATATTATTAGAATTGGCTACCATTTGTGGCCCGGCATTATAATAGTCACCTTGTAAACTCAACAAGCTGAAACCTGATTAAACCTTCTATCACAAACGGTGACAGTTTTTTCACCACATCATATGAAGGGAAAGTTAAACATGTTTGCATTGAGACTTTTAAATCAAGGTTCAATGTCTGGCTAGTGTCAGTGTGTGGCATGTCACATTTAGCTGATGACGGTTTATGACACATTATCTATAGCTGGTGACAATATGTGGTATTTCACCTTTACCTGATGACAATATGTGACACATCACCTGTAGCCGGTGACAATATGTGACACATCACCTGTAGCCAGTGACAATATGTGACACATCACCTGTAGCCGGTGACAATATGTGACACATCACCTGTAGCCGGTGACAATATGTGACACATCACCTGTAGCCGGTGACAATATGTGACACATCACCTGTAGCTGGTGACAATATGTGACACATCGCCTATAGCTGGTGACAATATGTGACACTTTACCATGTTTATCTAAAGTCAGTGAAGTTTCCATATAAGAGAACAGTTTGTGGCAAAATGTCCATATACCAACACTTAAACAGAATATTAGAGTGGAAAGGCTTTCTTTCCTGAATTCTAACCAACGTCATATTTTAGCTTCACTTTAGGCGTAAGCGACTAACCACTCACCATCCTACCTACCTGCCTGCCAGCCCCCTTACCTATTACTTCACTTATTGCTACATGCATCAATCTACACACACCTGCTTTATTGTTACAAAAAGGTGTCTAATTACTCACCTGACTACCAATTTACCTTTTTATGAGTGGGGTGGGGTGGGGTGGGGGGCTCCTTCTGGAGTCATTATGGTATTAGGTTGTCTGTGACTAAATGGTTAGAGAATTACTCTCTTAACTATGAAGTCTCTAACCTCTAGCCAGTATAATTTTAAAGTATCGCAGGAAGCCAAGTTGGTTTTGTGAAAATGTTGGTCAGTGAACTTCTGTTAGGTCAATGGTGATTCCCTGTCAAAATGTTATCCTATTTTCGCCTCTACCATTGTGATGGGGCCAATACTGTAGAAGCGAAAAATTGTTGAGTATGTTAGTTCGGTATGTCGTAAAATGCAACTAAACTAAAGCGAATCCTTCCAACAATTAGCTTCCGTACAAATGGTTAAAATCTATTAATGTATTTTAAACTAAAAAAGTCCACCTTCATTCCTACCATCCATCTCATGTATAAAAAGTCATTGTTTGTGATTCTAAAATCTGCTATGTTAATAGACATCACTTTTATAAAGCATTTTGATGAGTTTCATGATCTCTCATCTATCTAAAGTCAAAGTAACGTCCCTCCCCCTATGCATTTGGATGTTGTGTTGTATGCTAATTGACACTCCCTCCCTCCCTCCTTGATTTTACAGCTGTCTTTCTAATTTGGATGAACTAATTAATTTCCCAGGTGTTTGACGTTTTTTTTTACCTGCACACTCTGGCTGTTAACGTCAATCTTTTTGATGTGTGATTATGTTTGACTTAACGAATCAATATTTTACAGATTTTAACAGTTTGTTGCTTACTCATGTGTACGCACTGAGCTAATTATAGATATAATAATTTCAGTTTGTTTAGAAAAACGACAATAGGTTTTTGTCTAGTCGCTGTTTTTCAGTTACCTTAATTGTCACATTCTCAAAAAGCCGTGTTCTTTTTTTCATTGATTTTATATTTTCTTTTTCTTTATTTGTTAATCATTATTGGTATGATTTTTATCATTCATTGTTATTATCATAGTTATATATTATTTTTTTTATTTTATCAGCGTTATCACTTTTATCATAATAAATATTATATTTAGTATTATAACAGCTACTACCACTACTATTATTGTAATCATAGTATATTTTATTTTTTTATATATATAACTGAAATGTTCTGATATATATTTTGTCAAATTTCATGCAAGATACTCTTCGTGAAATCTTAACACCCAATTAATAAATTTTTGAATTCGCTAATGGGGATCATATAATTCTGATGCATAAAAGTGAATTCATAATTTGACATAATTTGATTAAAGGAAGTTTAAATTTGCTGAAACTTTAATTTTACACAAGACAATTTAACTTCAGTCAAATCGACGGTAATATTTTCTTTGTAAATTGAACAAAACAGATTGAATAAATTTTAAAATAATTGTTTATTTTCAATCTATTTCTTTATTTTGTTTATCTTATTATGATGTGACCTGACCCTAGTATGACCTCTGACCTTTTCATTACAGGAATTTGATTTCCCAGAGATTATGATTCACCAGTCAATCCATACAATAGAATTCTGCCTGGGCTGTATATCTCATACCGCATCCTATCTACGTTTGTGGGCTCTCAGTCTTGCCCATGCCCGTAAGTATTATATTTCAAGGTTCAAGATGGGTGGAGGGGGGCCTCTGTGGATGAGTTGTTAGGGAGCTGACCTCGAATTGGCAAAGGTTCAAACCCTGCTGGAACCTAAGCTGATTGTGTGAGAAAGTTTGCCAGTTTAGCTTGTGGTCTCTTCTTTGGTACATTTGTAACCAGGTACTTTCTTCCAACAGTAAGAACTGACATCTATCATATACCTGAAAAATTATTGAGAGTGGCTTGAAACAAAATACATGTACATGTATACACAAATAAATGAAAACTCACCGTTCTTCAGATTTCAGGGTAGACATGACATCTCCCATAAAAAAAAAAACTTCGATGAGAAGTATTGGAACCATATAAAGAGTTTTGTTGAATAATTTTAATTGCTGAATTTATCAAAATATTGAGGAGACGTTTCTTCAACTTTAGTCATATGACAAGTTCACTTAGCCAATCAAAGCTCTTCTCCCATTGTGCCAAGTCCTGATGTCATTGGCCAGCGACTGTGTAGTTAGGATATCACAATTAAAATCAAGATGTTTTTTCACCTCTAGTTTGTGTGGTTTAGAGCTCCACTGGAAAAAATCACAATTTATACTCATCAAGACTTCAGATCACAACAAGCAGCTCTGTCATCCCCTCTCGCTTATTTCAGGGTTCCCTCACCAGTTAAGCTCTGTAAAATTCATATGTCCCCAAGGTAATATAAATGGAGACGGGATGTTTTTGACCTGATGGTTTTCAATTTTTACCTATGGCAACATTATGGTTAACATCAAATGATCAGTGTTTCTTACTTCAAAATGTTAACCATATTTGGGTTTGTTGATTCTTTTCTATGAGATCCTGGATATGTTCTATTATAAGTCAATTCTCATCAATATCTTCCTGTGTTATGGGACTTTAAAAATCTTTGTGAATGTCGTAAGTTGTCCAAGGCATTATGTTTTTCAAACTCATATTGTTGGTATCATGCTGTACGTATTCACTTACATGTAAATTAATGTGTTTTGAATTTGCAGAACTTTCCGAGGTTTTGTGGACCATGGTGATGAGAGTGGGACTTGGGATGAAAGGAATAATTGGTGCATTTGTACTAATTGGAGTCTTTGCGTTCTGGGCCTGTGCGACTGTGATTGTTCTGATCCTCATGGAAGGACTCTCAGCTTTCCTACACACTCTTCGTCTTCACTGGTACGTACACAGGAGTATTTTTTTTGGGGGGGGGGGGGGGGGGGGGGGGGGGGGGGGGGGGGGGTATTATTAGGGGGGGGGGGGGGGGGGGGGGGGGGGGGGGGTATTATTATTGTAACCCCCCCCCCCAAAGATCAAAGATGGGTTTGGGGGCATATTGTTTTGGTCTTTTTGTCTGTCTGTCTGTCTGTCTGTCTGTCTGTCGATTTGGTAGACTGTTATTCTGTCAGTCTGTCCGTTTGTCTGTCGCTTTGTCAGTCTGTGTGTCTGTTTGTCTGTGTGTCCATCTGTTTGTGTGTCTGTCTATTTGACTGTCTGTTGGCCTGTCTATCTGTGTGTCAGTCTGTGTGTCAGTCTGTCTGTCTGTGTCTTTTTCTGTCAGTCTGTGTGTCAGTCTGTCTGTCTATGTGTTAGTCTGTCTGTCCATCTGTTTGTCTATATGTCAGTCTGCCTGTCTGTTTGTCTGTGTGTCAGTCTGTCTATCTGTTTGTCGTGTGTTAATCTGTCTGTCTGTGTGTCTGTCTGTTTGATTGTCAGTCTGTCTGTCTGTTTGTGTTTGTCTGTCTGTTAGTTACATATATCTCTCTGTTTGTATGTGTGTATGTCTGTTTGTCTTTTTGCAATAATTTAGGTAACCTCAAATAAATTGAGTTTCTTTCATCAAATGTTAACCAGATATGTGACCAACTGAGGCAAAGCTAGTCACATGACTCAAAAAATGAGATTCTTAGTTACAGTGCAACCTGTCATGAGAGATCACTCTTACAAAAGACTACCTGTCGCTTGAGATCAAGATTTCAGAACATATCAGTTAAAAATTCCTTTAGATATAACCTGTTTTGAATTACCGCAATTCAGTGGTAGATGAGATGGTCTCTCAAGAAAGGTTCTCGTGTATTAAAATATTTTGTAATTAAAAAAATATGGTGTTAAATCTAAAATCTGGTTCCAAAAAATGGCAATATCTTAATATTTCACTGAAATGTAGCGGATAATGTAAAGGATATTTTCCAGCTTTTCAAAAGTATGGTTTTTGAGGAAACAGCTGTTAATATTTCCTGTTAAATATTCGTCAGTGATCAACAAAGTGACGAAAAAAATATCGGAGAGACAGCTTGCACACGCTATGACGTTTGTACACTGCAGTTATTGCCTTGTGAACATACCCGAGGAAATAGAACTCGTAAATTATTATTTCTTGTTGACTGAAATATCGAGTTTGAGTCCCACCAAAGCTGATTTTGTAAGAAAGTTTGCCAGTTTACTTGCAGTAGACTGCAGGTACAGTACGTTGTATTAAGGTTCTCTGCTCCACTACCGAAAAATGGCCATCACCATATCGCTGAAAAAATGTTTGAATGTGGCATAGAACACCATTAAAAAGTACAGCTATAGAGCTTGCAGAAGTCACGTGGTGCTCTCTAAGTGTCTTGTAACCAGGATATCTCCTCCCCCATTTGAAACTGCTCGCCACTGCATGACTAAAAATTGTTTGTAATAATGCACAGAACACCATAAGAACATGCAAGCAAATGTAAATTAATAAATCTAATTAACTTTAACATTTGGTTTATTGCAGGGTCGAATTTCAGTCCAAGTTCTACGAGGGAGCTGGATACAAATTTCATCCTTTCTCATTTGAGGATCTGTCAGAGTACAGCATTGAAGATTAGTGTGTAGTGCCGGAAATATATCTGGACCATATTGGACTCTTGTTTAACATTGGATCTTTGGCAATATCCGGAATATCTCAAGACTTTTATTTATTGTATGAATGTGTGTGAGATTTTCTTTGACATAACATTTATCTGTCATGATGTTCACTTATTTAGATGTATCTATGGTGACCAGTGTTTAGGCAGTGTTTCTCCGTAGCTGCCATTTAGTCAATGAACACTTGATGTAATGTATACCTGGACATTTTTTTCTCAGGTTTAATATTCGCCATTTTCGCCCTTAGATTAGAGGGCAAATTTAAAATTTTCAAGCTTTATAATTGAATCACGGACATACGTGCCATCATTGAGACTATGGTGATTTGGGGTGAATTTTAGACAGGAAGACTATGTTTCTGTCGTAAAAAGGGCGAAAACAACGAGGGGCAAAAATTTCCAGATACCAGTATACAGTATTACCGAAATTATTTTTTGCAGCGTGTGTACACTGAAGTTGATTATCGTCAATATATTCTGTGTCTTAAAGTTATTAATTTGTTATGGAAGTGGTTTTTCCCCAACAAATCTTGAGCACAGCACATAGCACAAATTTTTTTTTATGTTTGAACCATGTGTTTGCCATGTTTATTTTGGAATTCTCCTGTGCTGGAGTTACAAATATTTCTCCCATGTCAACTGGTAAGGAACCATTTTTGAGATTTTTCTTAGCAGTTCATGGTGTTTACAATTTTTGACTGCCTTCAATCATTTAATAAATGTAAACCATATTAAAAATATTGTAACTCGCTGCTGTTGTGCAACATTTGTGAAATGGTCAGTATATACATTTTTAGGCTGAAGCGAAAATATGCCCAGAATCCTGTTCCAAACTGGCGTATTGAACAAGGCCAACACACCCCTACCACTCACAAGGTCACACAAGCATCATAATGCTTTAGGATTAAGTCCCATTTAAGGCCATTCAGATGATAACATTCCCGAAGTCAATCATGCATATCATTCAGCTTGTGTTAGATACATGTGATGTATGGGGTTTATTTATGTTGTAGACTGAACTCATGTATAGTACAATTGATACCAAAATAAATATGTGTGTGTGAAATTGTTCATACTTGTGTTAATATTTATCATGATGGGGAGGCTCACTTTATTTCTGCGACATCATTGGGTAGGTCATGTTTAGCATGTGTTGATGTTTGTTCTGTTTTGAAAATGATGAAGAAGAAATTTACATAGATACTTATTCCTTTTTGCACAATGAATAATTGCAAATTGATTTTAGAGATAAGGTAACCAGTACCTTGCCGATGTCTCAGGAAAATTATCAATAGAGTACAGCATTCGAGATACGAATTTACCACCAAATGGGGTAGTTAATTTTAAAGCAACCTGAAATCTTGATGTATCATATCAGCACAGTGTTCATAGGTAGTGATCCTATGTACCCTTATATTGAAGTGTATTTTCCCTTTGTTGTACCCCAAAATCTTTGGTTTCCATGGCTCCAATTTACTCAATAAAGGCGGATCATTTACCTTGATTAGATATTTAATAGCAGGGATTTTCCTTGGTCATTTTTGGGTCCGGCTACAGGACCCATTCGCAATGCAAAAATGGCTTGTATTTTCCCCAAAATATGCAAAATTTCCCAATTTAGAATACTTCTTATTGCCACGATATCAGAGTTACCACCCATTGATCACCCTTTTGACAGGTAGAACAAAAACGTGATAATGTGTAAATAAAAACAAAGTAGCATGAAAGATTGAAATTGATATCATATATACCTGTTGAACACTGCATCACAGTAGACTGCATCTTTGATAGCAGAAAAAAAACCAGATATTCAATTTAACCAGTTGCCAAAGGTTGGCAATAGTCACAAAAAGTGGCTTGATTTAGTTAGATGTAAAGGGACTTAAAATTAATACCCTGTCAGACACTCGCCATTAGGCAAATTTAATGCTTCTGCAATCTCACATAGGTCAACAAGTTCATCTTTTTTCTTGTTGGAATGTTGAATTCCTTTGGACTTCAATATTTACCCTAACAAATTGCATTGTAAACTACGATAATTTGTATTTGCCGCCATGTTGAAGTTGACATTGTTCCTGTGACACTACTAAAATCGCCTTTAATATGAAGAGTTCCACTATTGGAAATAAGACGTATTTCCAAGTAAAGAATAAAATATTTTCAAAGAAATATCACGTATTGAGTTTTTCTGCTTTACTAAAATTTTTGTATATTTTCCCAATTTGTTCGGACCCAGGAAAATCCCTGAGTAGTTATTGAAAATGTGCAGATAAGGTATACGTTGGTGTTCAAATTCAATATTTAGATTTTTCTTAATATCCAAAGTGTAGTCCTGATTGCACCTATTTCTGAAGTGGACCGCTCCATACAGATCTATTCAAATGTAAGAATAAACTTTGCCCTATTTGGTGAAAATTAGAGAGAAAAACCAATGTTTATGAAACCTCACCTGGGAAATGTATCATGTATGCAACTGATCATTCTTAACTTATTAATCCATTCACTCCTAAAGAAACATTTGGACTGATCTTAGTCATTGATTTACAGAAGAGTCCATTGTTTTTCAGGGTTTGATGAGTTAATGGGGACAATCACCCATGTGCACTTGTTATTTATTGTTTGTTTGTATGAATTTTTTTTGTATTATTTGCTCAGTTTAACCTTCTCATTGTAACTCCACATTCTGCCACTGATGTGTGCATTTTATCTTTTTTTTTATTCTTTCTTTATTGTGTTTTAAGGTTCGGTCAAAGTTTTTATTAACTTATTTTTATTGCCAGAGTATTTCCAAATTTAAAAATACAGATGGTATTGTCAGTCATTATTATCTCATATCAACTTCTACAGCCCCATACCAAAAGTGACTCAACTAACAACATTTTCCCCATAGCTTTCTATGTTAAACCAACTTTTTAAAATATTATTGGCCTGACTTACTAGTATACACTCAATGAGATCTTGTAAACTTTTGACCATTTTTGTTGAAGTCTATAGACTGTCTTTTCAGACTGTCTAAATTGGTTTGGAATGTGTCAATTTCTTTTCATGAAAACAGCAAGTATTTGTAAGTGACAAGTGAAATTTGACGCAACATTTCCTACTTTGTTCAGAGAATGGTGGGGCCCATATGTAAATGGCAACAACACATTACTTAGTGCAAAGAAAATGGTTGCTTCTCAAAATTGATTTCAGAGGAGTATAGGACTAATATCAGATGAAGTTGTGAATAGAATTTCTTATAAATTTGTGACTTTTGACATCAATTGACACAAGCATTACTTTGTGGCAGATATTTATGTTTAACATAGAAAGCTATGGGAAAATGAAGTTAGTTGACTCACTTTTGGCATGGGGCTGTATATTGGCTACTGTATCTTTATGTGACCAACCACAAAATGAAGTTAGTTGACTCACTTTTGGCATGGGGCTGTATATTGGCTACTATATAAGTTTAAACGAATCCTTATGTGACCAACCACAAAATGACGGGCTTCAGAGTCAAATTCTTAAACGATTAAACTTTTAGAAAAAAATTTTGGTTAAAAATAAGAAATCTGTAAAATCTCCTGTATTTATCACATCTGAATTCATAAAATTGATTTCTTAAAATTTGAAAATATTACTTAGTATCAGTTGTTTTATGATGTTATTTGTGGGGCCGCCATGGCCAAGTGGTTAGAACGTGGCATTTTGAATCGTGCAGTATCTCACTTCTGGTCAGCTCCACTGGAACCTAAGCCGATTTTTGTAAGAAAGTTTTGCCAGTTTACTTGCGGATGGCTGGTGGTCTCTTCCTGGTTATATTGTAACCGGGTTCTCTCCTCCACCATTAAAGACTGGCCGCCACCACATAACTGAAAAATTGTTGAGTGTGGCATAAAAAAAAACACTATTCAAAATTTAAAAAAAAGAAAATGTTATTTGTAATTTCCACATTGTTTTATCTTCATTATAATGACATATAGAAAAAAGACCCTTATTGTCATTGGGTGGGGGTTCACAGAGGGATATCTGTGTGAGGATTTACATATATACAGTGTCTTAATAACATTTGTCAACATTTATACCCCTCCATAAAAAAAGGAGTCTTTTTATCAAACCCTTAAATATTGGTTTTTCTTTGGATATTTTTTGAAAACTCATGTTTAAAAAAAAATTCAAATGTGCTTTAACATGTTTAACAGTATCCATAAATTTAATATGTTTTGGTAGATTTATTCTCGATTTGCAGAATACAGAGCAACAGTTGTCTTTCTTTAGAGTGGGTATCTTGTATTGAACATATAGACCCCTTAGCAGTAACTGCGGTCCTGTGACTTTGCCAGTCTTCCGATTGCAAAATGATACAGATTCCTGGAAAATGAAGTCAAGAAACAATCAGCTACCATAACGCCGTCTGTGTTCTTGTGAGTATCTCTATCATTTTGCCAACAAGAAGACTGGCAAAGTCACAGGAATGCAGTTACTGCTAAAGTGTCTATTGGACAAAAACTACTTTTTTTTTTGGGGGGGGGGGGGGGCTTTAAAAATTGAACAGCTTGTTGAATCCAGTATAAATTAATATTTGAGGTAAATAAATTTTACCTAGGTCTGTAAGGTGTGTAAGGCATTGTTTTTTAGCAGAAAAATAAAATTTGCCCACATACATCTTTACAATTACCAGCTACAAAGAGAATCAATCAATAGGTCATGCTTAATGTAATATGGACTCGTGTTAGTTTCCTGTGAGTATACATAATGTTATATGGACCTGTGTGTGTATGTATGTAGAGTTATATCGACCATGGTAAGAGTAAACATATAATCTGATATTGACTTCTTTTAAAGTATATGTGATGTTATATAAACTTTACAAAAGTTACGTATATGCTAATTTTAACTAACAAAGTGTTTAGTAGAGTTGTTGATATTGTTTCTGAATTCTAACAACTACTATATGATGAATTTGTGTGCAAATAAAACATGAAATCTGACACATGTTCTCCTGTTTTGATTTGTTTATGTTTGTGGTGGGATCCATATGAGTTAAGACCTATTACCTCAACCTTACTGGTAAAGAAGAAAGACATTTAATTTGATTCTTCATTTATTTTTCTGGAATGTAAATGTTTGGTTTTTTATCACAATATTCAATCACATATCAAGTTAGGGTCATTTAATTTCTTTTGTATATTGAGCATTTCTGAAGGTGCAACATGATGTCCAGAAATGACTC
Organism: Atrina japonica; assembly: GCA_030159075.1. Taxonomy (NCBI): domain Eukaryota; kingdom Metazoa; phylum Mollusca; class Bivalvia; order Pterioida; family Pinnidae; genus Atrina; species Atrina japonica. Next base: position 1,149,967 of record BROG01000056.1, read on the forward strand.
TTTTAAAGGCACAGCCATCAGGTTTTCGTCGGTGAAATGAAAAACCATAATTATTAAGCCTCGTAATTCTTGCAAATTGCGCACATAACCCTGTGATATATACGTCCTCTAGCCAAAACAGTTTTACCGATTTGGAAGCGATATATAAATCCACGGCTGCACTAACTGTAAACGAGTAAGCCGTTCCACTGACATACCCCGGGTAAAAATTTTCTGAATACGATTCTTTTGGCGTGTACCATTTTGAATTTGGATTTCTTTGTGGTTGTGCGCCAGTAATTCTGCTTCCCATTATGTATTTTGGAAATGATATCTTTCGAAGAGAGTTTAAAAGATTTGGAATATTGATGTACATATCATCGTCGACTTTTAAACCATATTTAGCATTGCCGCAATACGTACTAATCCATTTCAAGGCGGCAACAGACTTCAGAGATAAATTTTTATAGGAATCAACAAAATCCTCTTGTAATATGTCTTTGAATTCCACGCTTTCTTTTTCTAAAAGTCTTTGTGTAATTTCATGTTTAGTAACTCCCAAAACGAATATTAATTTGACAGAAAATCGACTGTCCTTCACATACGATCCCCATGTCTTTCTTATCACTTCTCGTACGTGGAAATTTTCCGGACTGGAGCAAACAGTGATTATCATTTCGACATTGTCTTTACACATGTTGTATGGATTTATCACATACTCAAAACTATGAGGATTAATAATATTAACATTTTCCGAGTCATATAAATGTTTGAGATTATAGTCACTTTGATGAAGTTTTCTTGGCAGTGAGATTCTGTCGGAAGTGTTCACATTGATTTCTGCACTGATAATGGCCGACTTCTGTCTACTTTCAAGATACGCATCCTGATATCTGGAAACGGAGTAACTAATGTAGAACAGGATGTTGAGGCTACCACTTAAAATAAGTAATATCAATAACATGTACCGTCCCTGGGTCATTCTGTTTGCATCTGAAATATATATGAAGAAAGAGAATTAGTAAAATTATGAATAATATTTAGCTCACCTGAGCTGGAGGTTCAAATGAGCTATTGCAATCACTCATTGTTCGTCATCTGTCGTCCATCGTTGATTTTTTCACATATTTGACTTCACCTCTCTAACCCCTTCAGGGATTTTGACAAAACTTAATAGGAAGCAATTACTCAAGATCCTCTACCAACGTTGTGCTTTTCGGCCAGACTGGCTGAAGGTTGGTTCCAGGGGGGGCAAATAGGTTTAAGAGGGTACTTACCCCCTTTGAAATTCTTATTTTTCAGAATCACTGTATCAATTGAAAAACTGATTGCATCTTTTGATGTACATGTATGATTCAAATTTGTATGTTTCATGGAGATCGGAAAATAAATTATTTATGCCTTTTTAACCTCTTTTAAGACTTTGTCATTTATTTTCATTATGATGCATTTATTTTATGCTTGTCATTTTTGTATGGTTTCTTTTAATTTCTGCCTTTAGTTAGTACGATGCATTTATTTTATGTGTTTTACCTGTAATTAGATGAAATGTTTTTGTGTCAAAATTTTGCTGAAAATCTTTTTTTTTTTTATAATTTTATAACCTAATAGGGACAAACTGAATGCATCAGAAGGATCTAAAATCATGTCCAAAGAAATGCTGATGTTTTGGGTTCTGTTCTGAAGTTCTGACAGATTTTTTTGTGGTTTTGAACTTTTTTTCAATTGAATTTGTGTGATTGTTTTTTCTCCCACATTTTATTTGAAACAATTTTATATTCAGGTTATGAGTGCAAAAAGAGATTTTTCATTTATTTTGTTGAAAAGGGGAAATAAAAATGGGTGCACTAATGCAAGGATTGCAACACATTCAACTTCTTCAGAAACACTAGACAGATTTTGACGAAACTTAGCAGGGATGAAATACTCATGTTCTCCTTCAAGTGTTGCTTTTTTCAACCAAATGTACCCAGGGGTGGATCCAGGTTTAGACAAAATAGCCCCCTTTGGCATACCCTTCTTCAGACTGAATGCACATAATAAACCAAATATTTTGATTTTCAAATTTCTTGCGTTTTATTTATCCTGCATATTGTTCTTCTTTTCACTTTTGATGGTAGTGCTCATGTGAGCCATATATGCCCACTTGGACCTTCTGTTTTTTACAAACTCATTCACCCCCTAGGGACACATTTGGACTGGTCTAAGTCATTGATTTACTGCAGAGTCCATTGTTTTTCACGGGTTGATGTATTAGAATGAGAAATATCAATTTCTGGAAATGAAAAACTGAAGTAGAATGTAACATAGAAAGAAACAAATTAAATTTTATCCTTTAAGTAATATATATGCATGTTCCTATCATTCTAAAAATCTAATATAATAATTTATTGCAGTTTAAGTCAAGCTTAATCTTTCATATTTCTGAAATGTGTTTCAATAAATTTATCTTATGCACGATTTAATTCAAAAATGCATTAAGCTGCAATCTAACGTGACTGCAGTGACTGATGATTCATGTGTAACCCATGTATAGACATTTTTTTTTATCATTTAGCGATAACCATTTGCTAAATTGAAAAAAAATTTCTGTCAAAACTTGAAGTTTTCTTCCTTTTCAAAGTTTCTCCCTAATGGAGTAATGCTGATTTATCATTTTCAATTTTCCCCGGATAAAAACCTTCGAAAAACAACTTTCCAGCCTATGACTTATTTTTTTTTTTTCATTACTGAAAGAATATAAACCTCCCAAAATAATAACATCCATAGTGGTCTAATGCTAGATTTTTTTGACTAACAAAACTGATGAAAACAAGTGATATTGGCATTATAAGTGGTCATTGGTCATTTAAAATAAATAATCATTTTATAGTCAAAATAATTTAATCAATGTTGAGCTTGACTATTGAGTAATTTTGTGACTTAAAGTCTGAAATTGGTTTGTTCCGCGTGAATCATTTTCAGGATTAGCTGAAGTTGAATAAAATTCACAGGCTTAAGAAATACTAAAGTTTTGAGCTTCAATATGATTAGGCCGAATTTCTGCCCCAATATTTAATTATATACATTTTGTATTTTTTGTGGGTAAATTCCCCCCCCCCCCCAAATTAATTTAAAATAAATGCATAAATTCTGCCTACAATGTATGAGTTTAGTGGTCTCTGAAAAATAATTTCTGGATTGCAGTATCATATATATAGTTCTTTTTAATGTTATTTATCACTGGACTAACAACACAGAAGGTCTATGATGACCCAGCCAGATTTCAGAATGCTTCCTGCATGCCTGTAATTGTACAAACACTCACACATACCAACACACAAATGTAATCAGTAAATCATATCAACATTATTAGCATATGTACATAATTTCACACATCACTTAGTACTTCCCAGTTCTACCCATTACTAATCTTGTTAAGGTTTAATCAAATTCAATATTCTAATTATTGATTTGTAACCCCCTATGGGGCCCCTTGATAAATAATTTCCACCTTTTGGCTTCTCCCTATAAACTCATTATCAGTTAACTCATTCATCCCCTAAAGACACATTTGGACTGGTCTAAGTCATTGATTTAATGAAGAGTCCATTACCTTTCAGGGGTCGATGAGTTAAGATCTATGCTTCTCCCTGAGTCTTGGGGAGGTATAAACAGATGCCTGGGGGAGGAAACAAGCCATTGAAGTGTTTATATGAAATTGTGCAACTTGAGACAACATCACAAAGGAGAATTTATTGGTGTAAAAACAGATGTATATCTGGCAGGTCAAAGGTCAACAACTTAATTATAAAACTGATACAGGCAATGTATCAAACTGCATCTTTGTTATATTTTTAAATTAGTGGGCGGAAATGAATGTCTAAAGTTCTGGGTCATGTCTAAATAATGTAGGTAAAGATAAGTGTATGCTTTGGTGCCTGTTGGTGTGTGTGTGTTGATGTGTATGTGCAGGTCTGTGTCTATGTGTTGGTGTGTGTTTGTGTTGATGTGTATGTGCAGGTCTGTCTATATGTGTTGGTGTGTTTGTGTATGTGTTGGTGTGTATGTTTTGATGTGTATGTTTATGTCTGTGTATGTGTTGGTGTGTATATGTGTATATGTTGGTGTGTGTATGTGTTGATATGTATGTAGGTTTTGTATGTGTTTGTGTGTATGTTTTGGTGTGTATGTGTTGATGTGTAGGTATGTGTTTGTGTAGGTTTGTGTGTATGTGTTAGTGTGTTTGTGTGTATGTGTTGGTGTGCATATGTGTTGATGTGTAGGTATGTGTTGGTGTGTTTGTGTAGGTTTGTGTGTATGTGTTGGTCTGTATATGTGTTGATGTATATGTTTAGTTCTGTGTGTATGTGGAGGTCTGTGTGCATGTGTTGGTGTGTTTGTATAGGTTTGTGTGTATGTGTTGATGTTTGTGTGTATATATAGGTGTGTATGTGTAGGTTTGTGTGTATCTATTGGTGTGTATGTGTAGGTCTGTTGGTGTGTTTGTATAGGTTTGTGTGTATGTGTTGATGTGTATGTGTATGTTTGTGTGTATGTGTTGATGTGTATGTGTAGGTTTGTGTGTATGTATTGATGTGTATGTGTGTGTAGGGCTGTGTGGATATGTTGATGTTTATGTGCAGGTCTGTGTTGGTGTGTTTGCATAGGTTTTTGTGTATGCGTTGATCTGTGTATGTGTTGATCTGTGTATGTGTAGGTCTGTGTGTATGTGTTGGTATGTATGTGTAGGTCTGTGTTGATGTGTATGTGTAGGTCTGTGTTTATGTGTTGGTGTGTATGTGTAGGTTTGTGTTGGTGTGTATATGTGTTGATGTGTATGTGTAGATTTGTGTTGGTGTGAATGTGTAGGTCTATGTGTATGTGTTGATGTGGTGTATGTGTAGGTCTGTGTGTATGTGTTTGTGTAGGTTTGTGTGTATGTGTTGGTCTGTATGTGTTGTTGTGTATATGTGTTGATGTGTATGTGTAGATCTGTGTGTATGTGTTGGTGTGGATGTGTTTGTGTGTATGTGTAGGTTGGTGTGTATGTGGTCAGGTGTGTGTTGGTCTGTATATAGTGTACGTGTTGTGTTGTGTGTGTGCATTGGTATATGTTTTGGTGTGTATGTGTTGGTGTGTGTATGTGTGTTTTTGTGAAGACATGTGCATCAGATCATTTGAACTCGAGAACACTTATTAAAGTATTAAAATCCATCTGAACTCTCTTTATGAAAACTACAACTGCTACTAACAAACCTTTATTTGTGTGGGGGGGGGGGGGGGGGGGGGGGGGGGGGGGGGGGGGGGGGGGGGGGGGGGGGGGTGTGTGACTATACCATATCTAAGTAAAACATACTTAAACAGAAAATTTAGATATACAAAACCAATTACTCTCAATGTGAGAAAAGTCATCGTCAATTATTCTTGCTAGATCTCTACAAAGCTTCCAAATTCTGTTTATCTGGTTTAAGTACATCTAACTGAAATTAAATCTCAGAACAATTTGAAAATTCCGAGAAGACTTCTACACAGTTATCAGGTTTATAAGAAGTTTGGATTTTTTTCTGACAGGCACCAGACAGTTAAATCTCTTATCTGTCCTCAAACACAGAAATCAAGATTGGAGAAATTCTTATGCCGTGTATCATTTATCTTCAGCTACAGTAGAATTATAAGAAACAATTCTATTATAAAGTTGGTGTTTCCTTAAATCTTAAAAACGTGTCTACCATATCTGTCAGCTTGTGTGTGTATACACAGTGGAACCTTGCTATTAAAGGGGCACTAGCTTTTTTTTTTCGTTTTTACTACTTAGATTGATACACAACAACAAAAAGTAGATAGACACAGGCATGAAAATTCTGAAATTCTTATATATTTTGTGAAAATTGCTTGAGAAACACAGGTTTGGCACTTGATTACCTCAACCTTACTACACTGTGTTTGTATATATGAATACCACACTGGACCTGACTTTATTTTCACAAAATATATAGGAATATAAGATTTTTTATGCCTGTGTATAGTTCTTATTTGTCATTGTAGTACAAGTTGGAAAAGTTGGAAAAAAATATCAAAATCATTATTTTTGGTAAGTATAGTTATGTCTGTTTACGACCGCCTGACTTACTCAAGTTTTAGATAAGTGGACTGCTCTCTTTAGCGACAATCTATCCTGATCAAATACTTTTCATGAGACTGGAAATCTATGGTCTGAAATATGAGGTGGTCGCTTAAGTGAGGTGAGGGGGCTGAAATTTCGAACCTATTCTAAAATATGCAAAATATAGGGCCTATGTGGTTTTTATCCCCAATTTGATGAAGAAAATCTCCCATCTGGTGTAATGAACGTGACCGTAATATAAATGAATTTATGTTGGGAAAATGCATTTAAAAACTGTTTTCTTTACATTTAGATTTAAATGTGTGCAATTGTTTTCACAAATTCACACAAAAAATTATTTCCAAATCATGAAATGTGTCGTCATTCCCCAATTTACCTCATCAACCCCAATCAAATTTGGACCTGCCCACTTCACGGAATGGTTTTAAAATCAAGTGTGTGTAGTCAGTTTGACGAGTGACGAATTGACGAAAAGTTGTGAAGTTAGTTTGAAGAGTGACGATTTTTTTTTCTTAAAATTTTATTTTTTGGCTTAAGATACCGTCTCTGCACATTTTAAATATAAATCGGGGATTTATTTCCAAATATATATATATTCTTTAATTACTTGTTCACTCCCGAATAATGATAGTAGACCATACAATTCATTGATTTGGGTGAGTCTAAATTTGACCACAGGGATTGATGTCTTAAGCAAATATATATTTCTTGGCAATATTTTAAAGTACATATTATGTGAAAGTAAAAAAAATACAAAAAAAAAACAAAAAACATTTCTTACACCGTTATTTAATGACCCCCTAGTTTTTAGGGTGATATGTGCATACTTTGCCCCTAAAGTTATCTAAAACTTCTAATTTTGAAAAAAGATGGATCTCCTATGACATTTTAGCCATTAGCAGTACGCTACACACAACAAGAATAGATTTATTCCTACAGTAAATGACTTTCCGTAAATCTCTTTAGATAAGATGAACTATATAATTCTGATTCTGTTGCCAGTATAACTAGGCCTGTAGCCATTTTCGCAGTATTTTGTAAGCGCCACTTTACAAATATGTCAAACTTTATGTGTTTTAAATGAATTTATCTAAACATACCTCTCAAACAAAGTGAAAATTGCAGAATACGTCTAATAAATATTGTTTTCAGCCACGTGGTGTATTATTTTACACTAAAACTGTGAAAGAAAGGACATGATGCTAACCAAATGTTTTATTAAGCCAAGTCTGGAGCCATGAAAGAGTGTATTTTTCCAATGTATTGTTATTACATACAAATAGTTTCTTCTTGTCATCTGCATCAAGTCAATAGAATACCAATAGACCTATAGATTATGTTCCGACAGGCCTGTACTGGCCTTGCCTTTAACCCATTTAACTTTACCCCTAAAGACACATTTGAACCGGTCCATATCATTGATTTACAGAGGTTCCATTGTTTTTTCAGGGTTAATGAGTTAGGTAACCAGGGCCTGAAGATTAATCATTTATATATATATATATAAAAAAAAAAAAAAAAAAAAAGGTGGGGCCAGTTCTGGCCTAGGTCTATTTTCAATGCAGTGATTAAGAAGATTTGCTGAGGCCAGGTTTCATTGGCGTGTAAAAATGTTGCTGTGAGATGAACCTCTAAATCCATTCATGAAGTTTGATTAACTCGCATCAGAGTCCACAACCTCAACCCCGAGCTAAAATAATATCAACGCCCCCTAGAGGCAAAATGATATCAATACATATTAAGATTAAGAACATGCATATGACATTTATACAGATAAACACATAAACACTATAATTAACACTAATCAACAGACTGACCCCATGTTGAGTTTAATGACCAGCATAAAATAAAAACTAACAGAATTTATTTATACTCCAGACCACGTGCTGACCTGCACCAACAGTATCTGTGTGTCTCTGACCAACATTGCCTACACACAATTATATAAGCACCCAAGATGTTTTTGTTAACCTTTTCACCCCTGAATATCTGAGTGGAATGCTCTTTGCTTTTATTTAAGACCAATCTATTATAGTCTTGTCGGGTTCAAAGGGTTAAAATATGAGACATTCCGCATTGTCCTCCTATCATTTTAGCTCCTAACTTTTCACATAATACTAGCTAACCTGGGGCCTCAAATTGTCAAGGTTGAAAAACAATCTATTACTATTGCCTAGTATTGGCGTGTATCAAGTTTTCTTTTCCGACACATTTGTCTTAACTACAAGGAGTATGACTGCATGGTTATATTTCAATACATTTTTGTGGCAGGTCATGGTGGCACAGATGGTTAGATTTTCATGAAGTATGTGGAAGATCCCTGGTTAGATTCCATATATTGCGCCATACACAAACGTGTAGTGGGTTTTTCTCACTAAAATATTTCTTAGTTAAGTCAGTATAAGAAAGTTAGCATAGGGAAGTTGGTACGAGGAAGGTAGCACGAGGAAGTTAGAATAAGGAAGTTAGTATAACGAATGAAAGTAATGGGTCTCTTGCATGAGATCTCATATGTAATGGCAGGTTGTAAATGGTAGGCCTAAAGAGCTTCCAACTGCAATGATATAGATCCATAGAAAAGGGTGTACAACAACAACAACAACGAATGTGTTTTGTTGTAATAAACCGTTGTTGTTGTTGTTGTTGTTGTGAAATACATTTGTTGTTGACGTTGTCCATAGAACAGGTCAAAATTTGTGTCACTTTTCTATTAGCTGATAACATTTTATTCAAATGAAAATAAAAATGGCAGTCCTGATCTAAAATGGCAATGCGGTGAGAGGCTTCGTGGTTTAAAACGTGATGCTTAAACCACTGGGTCACGAAGATTCTCCAACACAAGTATGCATCGTTACTTCTAAACATACTACATAAACAAACTGCATAAAGACTTGCTTACATTTTACACACATACCATCTCTACTGCAACACCCATAAATATATACCATCACACACATACACTCACTCACACATCCATACAGGCTACATTTAGGGGAGAGCGGGGAGATTTGGGACAAGGGAGAACTGGGACACCCCCCCTCTATTTTCCATATTTTCCAACTAATCAGATTGCAAATAACATAATTGTTGTAGCATTTGATTTCCTTTCTACCTTCTAATGCCTGGACCATTCTATAGCCATTCATGTAAGAACCATGTCTTATTTTTAATTTAAGCCCCTAAAACAAGTTTTCCTGTTTTAATGTTACCTAACTATATGGATTGAATTATATTGACTGTATGTATAACACTGCCACACATGTCTACCTCAGTATGTAGAAGTTGCAAGTTATTCATTTCACATATTGCTGAGTGACATTATGTTCAAGTTGATGATTGCGCTTTCGGATAACTGGGACAGGCTGTCCCTATTCTCCCTGTTAGTTGTCCCACTTCTTCCCATTAGTTTTGATTAGGTGAAATGTCATTTACAAAATGTTTACTGGAACGTATTCTCTGATAATACATTTTGCATTTTGCCATTTTTACTGATGGTAAGCCAAATAAAAATAAATACATACCATAGGCGTCGGAAGCAAATTGAAAGTGTGGGGGGGGGGGGCTAAACCAACTTAAAACACACACACGCCAGAAGTGGGGGGGGGGGGAGGGCTAAACCAACTTAAAACACACACGCCAGAAACTTTTCAACACCTATGCCTATCTTTGCAAAAAAGTGGGGGGGGGGGGGGGCTAAGCCCACCCTACCCCCCCCCCGGCTCCGACGCCTATGCATACTGATTCAGTATAAAGACTTAACGACCAACACAAAATACGAACAAACTCTATAGCTAAAATGAGACTTGCTTTTATCTTTACCACAAGCATACTTAAGTCCTTATTTTAATTATTATTATTATTATTATTATTATATAAAAACTTATACCATTTTCGAGAACCTATAAAAGAAAAATAGATGCAAGCCTTGTACCAGTAGTGGCATTGCTGGAAGCTTAAAAGGCGTTAAAATTACTGTACGTCAACTTGAATTGCGAAAATATAGTCACTCAACAGCACTAGCAGACATTGTAGCTATTCTACCATCACCTGTATCAGAAGGACCTACCTCAAGAACCTTTGTCTTTGCAGTCAAGTTTGGGTATTCAACAGACAACAGCCAAATTAAAAACCACTTTTCTGTTGTTTGAAATTGGAAATGTGACCCTTCAAAGCATCGAAACTATGTTTTTTTCATGGTTTTGCCTTAATTTGATATAATAATATCATGTTTTACATTGTTCTGCATCATCCTAAGGTGTCCTAACCCTCCCCATCCATTGTCCCATTTCTCCTTTCATTGTCCTGTATCACCGCACTTTTGTTGGTAAACAAAACAAAACTAACATCAAACTCATGTATCCCTAACAACTGCAATAAAAAGGGGACAAAGCACATTAAAGATCTTTGAAAACAATTGTGATCAATGCATGGAACGCCTTACAATATGAATACCATAATAATGTCCCAGTTCTCCCTGCCGCTCTCCCCTACATATATTGGCGTAGAACCTTTTGGGAGGGGCTGGCCCCTACTTTTTCACACACAAGCAACATTCCTATATTATCAACACATTAGCAAATTGTTTCAAACGTAATTGTATATGTACAAATAGGGCAGCAAATTTTTGATTTGCTGGTCCTACTTTTGATTGCTTCCTACGTGACTGCATCACCACACACATACATAGAATAAAAAGCACAGAAAAACACGTTAATATGCTTACACATGTAGCATACACCCACAAACACCACACACTATAACACACACACACACACACACAACACACACAAACACACACACACACACACACACACACACACACACACACACACCTATTCCCCCAGAGTCATATACACCTGTATGATAAAATTTACTTACCTGTGTTGAAACGTTCATTCGTAAAGAACATATGTCAGTAATATTTGATAGATGATAGCTGACGTACTGGACATGGCCTGAAGTGAATAGATACATGTATTAGATAAATATTTTGCATGTAACTTATGATATATAAACGATAAATAATATTTTCACATATGTTTTATAAATTGATTTTTTTATATAGCAGTTTTACATCCATTTACAGGTAGGCCTACTTTTACTAAAGCCTACCTGGACATGTTCGTCCCTTCCTATTTTCACCTTTTTATGACCGTCACCCCGTCTTAAATTCGCCCTAAACCACCAAGTATTATCGATGACATGTTTATATCCGTGCTTCATTTATTTAGCTGGAAAATTTTGCTCTCATTTTAAATTCACCATCTCATCTAAGCCGTTGAAAATGGCAAAAATTGAAAGGGAGCGAAGTTACAAGGTGCACGGAAGTTTTCACGGGTCATCGTGTGTATAGGGTGAAAATTTTAATTTTTCATGAACTGTTGTTTTTCCCCATTTTTGTTAATGAGATCTCAGGCCGCCGACATTACGTATTAAAGTAATATGTCACTCATATTTGTCCTTGTCATAGCTATATATATATATATATATATATATATATATATATATAATATATATATATATATATATATATATATATATATATTATTTTATTATATAAATTACTATGACAAGGACACGTAATGTCAAGGGCCTTTGGGTGAGACGGACAAACTTCACCCCTAAAGACACATTTGGGCTGTTCTAAATAATCGATTTACAGGGATCAATGGGTTAAGTTGAATCAAAGCAAAAGAAATAACCAAAATCCTAAAATTTAACTTTAATGTCTGGATTTTATAATTTTTATAAACTTGAGAAAAAAATCATTAATGCAATGAACAGATAAATGGTTTTTATGACATAAAATTTTCCAAAAATTTGTTACTCATTTTAAAAGTCTGCTTTCCTTTGAAATTTAACAACCCCCCTGAATAATTTCAGATAGCTTATCAATTTTGCTGAAAATGAAATATCGTATTGTGTTAAAATTGTCTGAATACTATAGAAGGCAGGCGCCATGTGGTCATGGTAAACAATGGGAACAAATCTACCATGGCCATGTTCGGGGACTCTACTTTATCCTTGAAAAATTCAGCACTCATGAATGATTGCCATTATTATCTAGCTTCATGTACGTGTACATACAAACGTCAACACGGTTTCGAGTCCTAAGCCTATTTTGTGAGAAGATTTTCCGGTGTACATGTGAAAGGCCGGTGGTCTCTTCAGTGGTACATTGTAACGGTGTTCTTTCCTCCACCACTAAAGAGTGACTTCCACCATATGACTGAAAAATTGTTCAATGTGGCGTCAAGCGAAATTCAAATTCAAAAACAAAGTCAGTGTCACTGTATAATCAATGTATTATTGTAAATCCGGAAATTTTCGCGGGCCTGTATTTTCGCGAAACACGAGATGCTATTTTCGCGATTCCGAATGCCCATTTCATCATGCTATTATCATACTTCATTACGCGATAATTATTTTTGCGAGCGAGAACCGGAAATAACATTGAGGAACATTCTTTTAAAATCACGCAACTGGCGATAATAAAAGCAGGATTATAATGGTAATCCGGGCTAACTCGAAAGTTCCCCATTCCCCAAACTTGAAAAACAATTGACTGTTCTGTAAATCAATAACTTAGATCAGTCCAAATGTGCCTTTAGGGATATGTGTGTGTGTGCGTGTATTCAGCCAACTGCATAATGATACAGTAAAATCCATATAACCTCGCGTGGTGGAGTCTTGTGAAGCCATTTTTTACCTGGACGAGTTTAAATTTCAGGTAAATAAAGCAAAAGTTTAAAATTACCTGACTAGATTAATCGTTCCTTCTTGTCGCCAAACATAAGAGATTATCCAGTGAGGAATAAAACATTTTGTTCAGCTTGTCATAACCGAATTTCTGTATGATAATCAAAAGTTTACTCCGCCCCGCCATCTTATGTGAATCGGACAACTTGATACTAAACAGCCCATGGTCCTCTTTGTGTTCTAACTACCTAAGTGAATTACAACACAGTATGATCGGGAATTCTGATTATTCAATAAAAATTTGCATATTGCAATTGATATTGTCATCATACAAGCACATCATATCATTTGTATCAAATATTTTATGTAAATTTTATGCTTTAGATGTCCTGTGTAATTAACTTGTACAAGTTGGTGTTGAATTTTGCATGTCTCTAATTACATTTAGTGCATCAGATATTGGTCTGGGGAGTCTGATTTCCTGTTCAGGAAGTGCAAACAGTCACCATCCATTTGTCTTTATGTCTCTCCAGTCCCAAAAATACGTTTAAAACTTCCACCTGCCATGTACAACAACTAGCTATTTAAACTAACAACTACCTGTCTATATGAATAAAAGAAAGCAACCACCTATTTTAATAAAACAACCACCTAGTACCCATAAACAAGCACTTTCCAATAAAAACTTCTGCCTAATAAATCAACCACCTGTATTAAAAGCAACCACTTGCCTATAAAAGAGCAACCACCTGTCCTACAAAAGCAACCACCTGCTAAAAAAACCACCTACCCGTAAACAACTACTTGCCTGCCTAGAGAATTTAGCTGCATATTAAAAAGCAAGCACCTGTGTGTGTGTGTGTATTCAGCCAACTGCATAATGATACAGTAAAATCCATATAACCTCGCGTGGTGGAGTCTTGTGAAGCCATTTTTTACCTGGACGAGTTTAAATTTCAGGTAAATAAAGCAAAAGTTTAAAATTACCTGACTAGATTAATCGTTCCTTCTTGTCGCCAAACATAAGAGATTATCCAGTGAGGAATAAAACATTTTGTTCAGCTTGTCATAACCGAATTTCTGTATGATAATCTACTCCGCCCCGCCATCTCAAGTGAATCGGACAACTTGATACTAAACAGCCCATGGTCCTCTTTGTGTTCTAACTACCTAAGTGAATTACAACACAGTATGATCGGGAATTCTGATTATTCAATAAAAATTTGCATATTGCAATTGATATTGTCATCATACAAGCACATCATATCATTTGTATCAAATATTTTATGTAAATTTTATGCTTTAGATGTCCTGTGTAATTAACTTGTACAAGTTGGTGTTGAATTTTGCATGTCTCTAATTACATTTAGTGCATCAGATAATGGTCTGGGGAGTCTGGTTTCCTGTTCAGGAAGTGCAAACAGTCACCATCCATTTGTCTCTATGTCTCTCCAGTCCCAAAAATACGTTTAAAACTTCCACCTGCCATGTACAACAACTAGCTATTTAAACTAACAACTACCTGTCTATATGAATAAAAGAAAGCAACCACCTATTTTAATAAAACAACCACCTAGTACCCATAAACAAGCACTTTCCAATAAAAACTTCTGCCTAATAAATAAACCACCTGTATTAAAAGCAACCACTTGCCTATAAAAGAGCAACCACCTGTCCTACAAAAGCAACCACCTGCTAAAAAAACCACCTACCCGTAAACAACTATTTGCCTGCCTAGAGAATTTAGCCGCATATTTAAAACCAAGCACCTGTCAATTGAAAGATACCACCTGCCTTTAAAGTGTCGCCACCTTCCTATGTATATATTTAAAAGCAAGCACCTGACGATGTAAAGATACCACCTGCCTTTAAAATTTCGCCACTATCTTATGTATAATTTTACTATTGTGATATTTCAGGTTTGTAACAAAAGCACAACCACCTCTGCCTACAAATGCATTTTTTTAAAAACTGTAACCACGTTCTTGTTTTTTTTACCATCTGTATTTTAGAAGTAGCCACCTGTCTATATAAGAAAGCTACTTATCACTTGTCTTTTAAAAGGTATCAACGACCTATGTATAAACTACAGACACCTGTTTATGTACAGCCAAACTTGACTAGATAAAGGGCACTCAAGGGAACAGACAGGTGGCCTTTATAAAGAGGTTTATTTATAATAAGAATTTAAGGAGGGTTATATTTGAGTGGCCTTTTTTGGCAGGTACCCTTTATACAAAGGTTGCCTTTAATGCAAGTTTGACTATATCAAAGCAACAACCTGCCTATTTGAACCAGTAATTATAAATATAATATCAACTGTCTAAGAAATTTACCACTATTGTTGATTTGTTTCCTTTATTTTCTTTAGCTGACCTAATGTTTTATGAGTATAAACTTTTTCTCCTGACATGAAATATTCAAAATAATATATTCTGTGAAAATTTGTCATCAACTGGGTTATTGTTAAACATAAATAGCCTATTCATCATCAGTTTTGCTAAGAGGAGACAACTTAGAGTGTCATTGCAAAGGGGAGACAACTTCTCTTCATAAATATGGTCATAATTGACACAGTCAGGGGCCGATAATAAAATTCCTCTTTGATATAAGAGGTGCTAATAAGCCTCTATGTCGGTGATAATGGGGTATCAAATTCATCCATAAGTCATTAATTTTGGTTAAGTGCTCTTCCGCATCTGTTGTTCATTTAGCCAATAGAAATCCGTCAAACTCTATCAAACGCCGTGTTAACAGACAACACACATACATATATATATAAACAGACACGAAACAGCTTGTATATAGTCCCTGTTGTAACATACTTTACCGAAACCTTACAACTTTGATTAACAAAATAAATATATACATTTGTAGTTATAAACTGTTTTAAGTTTTGTATATAGGGTACATGTACATAAACTATATTGTTTGTATGTTAACAATTTTATGTTTTTAGTTTTTAATGGCGAATGCGGGAACACGATTACAATGTACCCGGGAAGAGACCACTGACCTTGCGAACGTTAACTGGCAAACTTTCTCACAATATCAGCTTAGATTTATAACTTTGGTATTATGTTTATAATATTTCAACGGGATTCGTCCTCAAAGCACAATAGAGAATTTCAAAGTCTCCGTACAACCATGTTTGCTTTTGCATAAACATAATATTCAGTCCAACGTAACAAAATAGAAAGTTTCAAGTTGCTCTGAATCTTTGAAATAACAAGTGTCCTTTCTCTTGTAAATTTTAAGTGACTTCACATGGTAATAAATTGGTTAGAGTAGCCTAATGTTTTTTTTTAAATTGACGAAACATATTTCACATATATATATCTATATATCTATATATATATATATATATATATATATATATATATATAATACCAAAGTTATAATGCTAAAGACGATCTAAAGTTTCTATCGCTTAGTCATCATGAGTTGAGCTCCAACTTAAAAAAAAGATTTTCTAAAGGGGAAGTACAAATCATACAAGGCCTAATGATAAACATAAACGCATATCCAAAATCCGTCTAAGAGTAGGCACTGTAAAAAGATGACCATCTTAGCTTTGGAAGAATTTAGAATTTTAATGGTGTTTTCAGTGCAAAAATGACTTTAGTATGATATATAGACTACTGTCAGACTCTAACAAAAAGTGAAGTTAGTTAGTTTTTTGTTTTACGCCACTTTCAACAATCTTTCAGTCATATAGTGGCGGTGCATCAATTAAAATATCAGAGTAAAATCAAAGTATATTGTTCTATTAAAAATATTAATTAAAAATTACAAAATGTGAATATATATATATATATATATATATATATATATATATATATATATATATATATATATATATATATATATATATAAAGTTCTTTGAACACAAACGAAAGCCATAAACTATTCAACAGATCGTTAACACGGCACAAAAGTCAGGTATTAAAATGTACTTACGAGGCTATTAAAATTCTTCTACAATGTAACCAGCATGACGTTACATGAAACACACAATGGACAGAAAAAATAGAGTCCCGGCTTTACAAAGTGTTTACAAAGACTGGTTTTCTCATCAATTGACGGTAATGAGATTTAGTAATGGTAATTCCAGCTATAGGCTTTCCATCAATGCAGATACGAAGTTGTACATCAAATTTATTATCAGGGATACAGAAGGGAAAGTTTCTTGCGAATACTAGCTTAGATAGAGTACTAGAAGGTTTATATCTTCCCATCCGCTAAATCATAATAACCAAAGAAGATTATTTCAGATAAGAACCCTTATCACATGCATTTTTTCATTTCTCGGCAAAGTTTCTGTAAATATTTCCTACTGCAATAAACAAAAATACTTCCCGCTACGTATTTTCAGATAACATATCTGTATAGTTTTGTTACAGTATCTTTGCATATGTTGTTTACGTGGTATTCTCACTACTGAAAGCTTATAGCACACTGCCCAGGGCTGCCTTTAGACAGGGGGGTGGATATAGATTAATCAAAAGCCGAGGCGTTGTCTAAATTATTTTATTAATGTTCAGCTACTTGTTAAATAAATAAATAAATAAAAACATATCGCTAGGATGTTTATTTTTGTTTGTTTTGATCGTAAGTGTTTTTTGCCACTTTTCACATTTTTTTGTTGTATGACCAGATTTTTTTCTATGGTGGGAGAAGAAACCCGATTACAATGTATCGCGGGAAAAAAAGGAAAGAAAAAACAGCTTTCCCGAAGGAAACTAGCAAACTGCCCCACAAAGTCCACTTCTACGTCTTGCAATACATTAATGGGTTTATTATTTCGCCAAGTGTGATACCTCTTTCTCTCCATGAAAAATAAATTTATTTTAAATTCGAGCTCAACTGATGAAGTTTTATGGACAGGAACGGTCGTCTTTAGCATATAGTTTGGCTTTTTAATTGCATAAGTATAACTTAGATATTATGTTTGTGACATAGGCTAGAGAATAGTAAATTTGAAGCGTGTTGCATTAGCCACTCGGCCATTGACTCCTCTCCCTCCAAAAGCATAGATACACGTACAGGTCTACCAAGGTAAATTGACACATATTTACAAACACAATGAGTTTAAATAAAATCATAACAGGAGTGACAAGCCACTTGTTGTCACAAAAGTATTAGAGATTCAGTAATGCATGGAGTCCGTGCAAGGTAATTATGTTTTACCTGTACAACCTTTTTTTGGTATCGTTTTGGTTTTTCACTCTACCCCGGATGTGCCACTTTACCTTGGTACAGCTATACTATAGTCGTCATAGTTATGGTATCCATAAACAAACATAGGACCCTGGAAAATCCACATGTGGGGTCAGGTGACCTGTAGGCGAAAGCATACACTGTAGAACCAGCAGGAGTTCGGCAAATATTTAGACGATATTTACCAAACTTTTATGAATATCATTATTATGATCATCGTATGAGACAGAAGACTAAGATTTAACACGAATGCGTTTGAAATTAAAATGTTATTCATAAAAATTAACAAATATTCTATTCATGACATTTTTCAGAAAAAAATCTCATAAAACAAGAGATGTTGTCCAAAATTTGAAAAAAGTATTTTAATTTGCATCGATTGTGCATGAAGTGTTATTTTTTCACAAATTAAAATAAAAAATTCATCTAATTGACAAATCCTTATATTTCACTATACCAAAAATGTAATAGAATTCCATGCGATTGATTCAAGAATGAATAAATAGCGATCAGAATTAATTATCATGGCTGAAGCTAAATACAGTTAAAATATGGTACATAGGCCAAAATGACCTCCAGTATTTCAAATTTCGGGAGTTGGAGACTGTTGGATGTTTTCTTCAATATTTTAAGGGTGTGTTTATATAACTTTTTATAACCGGGTTAATTTTATATATTGTATAACTAGGTAACATTTGTTGCGTCTAAAATAAGGTCCCGTGTCACAGTGAGTGTATACACGTTCAAGCCACTCAAAGGGAGCAAGGCAAAAAAGTCACCGGCAGGCGTTATAGTGAAAAGGTGGCCTTTATAAGAGGTATTATATAACTAGTGTAACATTATCAAAAAGTCAAGAAGTAAACAGTTATGAACAGGCGTTTGAATGGCCTTTATAGACAGGTGTCCTTCATTATCCAGAAGGTATGTGAATGGCCTTTATAATGTACAGATACAGAGGTGGTATTTAATGTACAGATAAAAAGAGCATAATTGTTGTATTACAGTCTATCAATGGGCGCTACACTTTATGGCTTTCATTCAGAAGTTGGAGGATGAAATTCACATGACAAACTTACCACTTTTATACATGTGTTCATAATATGATTACGTATGCACCACGTGACATATGTGTTTTCCTACATTACTTTAAATCACCAGAATATCAATCATCAAGCATCTTGAAATATGTCATTGATATTTATGATAACTACTAGTCTATTTATAGAATTAAAGAATCCTCTTACAGAAATGTTTATTTCGTTTTTTCAATGAGACTTTGTCTATTTATAAACTCTTCTGTAGGGCCTGTGTTTGAACAACACAGATCCATTGTTGACGACACTGGGAGAGCCAAGTATGCATTGATATTGTCACGTAGAAAATTAGACTGTAGTACAGAAGCCGCGAAGTGCCACATTAGTAATTTGCTCTCTCTCTCTCTCTCTCTCTCTCTCTCTCTCTCTCTCTCTCTCTCTCTCTCTCTCTCTCTCTCTCTCTCTCTCTTAAGGAAAGCCCCATAAACACCTGACAAATATTTCAAAATGTTGGCCATCAGCAAAAAAATTCGAGGTCTCATTGATAAAAACCATTTTGTAGATACTTAAATGATAAAAGGATGACATCACTAAAGTATTTGGCGATGTTTATAAATCTTGCGGTGGTATTGTAGAAGAGCGTTCGACTCACAAGCAGAAGGTCTCGGGTCCGAGTCCTAGTACTGTTTTATGACAAAGACTTTTATAAAGTGGTAATGACTGTTCCATCGAGTGTTTAGGCATACAAAATGAATGCCACGTGATTTCAAATGAGACTTAAAACCGAGGTCCCGTTTCACGTAATATAACTCTCCCGGCATTGGCGGCAAGCTATACAACAGGTCAAAATTTGAGGCACTTTTACCTGAAGCTGCTGACATCTCCATAGTCAGTGGAAAAGTCTTGGAGGGGTGTAAAACAAAAATGAAAGAAACAAACAAATCAATTAAATTAGTCTATAACCAAATTCAAAGTTATTCAAATATTTTTCGATGTCGTTTATTTTCGGATTACTTTATAAAACTCGATTCCTGATTTACGTTATGTCCATAATGCTTAAGAATATAAAGTGCATATATCATATCATAGATGGTGTATATCTTAAAGAAGGGGAATTCCTTTGCGATTATGTTTCAAAGTCTAAGACTGCTGAGCAACAGTTGCTCTGAGGCCAATAACAAGTGTCTGAAGTAGAACTGAATTACAATATTGAAACATTAGTAAGATTTAAGATTTGCGCAGCATACATTCTGTATTATTCATCACCTGAACATTGCCAAATTCTTGTATCACATCTCTTTTGAAATATTTAAGACAGCACTGTACCGAGGTTCTCATGATGGATGGATTTCTTTTGTTTCGGCAATAAAAACCGCAAAATATCAGATTTAAAACACTTTTTCAGATCAGAATTAGAATATATATTTATATAAAACAGTGGAACTGACTTATATTGAACCCGGTGGCAGGAGAATCTTGCTTTATTGAAATGATTTGAATTCCTCGAGCAAATGTCTTTATTACCATTATAACCCTTTTATTTTGAGAGCTGTATATTTGAAATAAATTTTACTCCCATCTGATTTCAAAATATCCATGAACCACCATATATATATATATATATATATATATATATATATATATATATATATATATATATATATATATATATATATATATATATATATATATATATATATATAATCGAAAGGTATAATGCATGGCACTAATTATGAAAAAAATTAACGAATATATAAATATATCTATTTCATACGACATGTCACGTTTTATTTTCTCTTTTACCTGTTATGTGATGAATAAACACTTCCAATCTGCTATCACAGAATGGTATAATCTGCACGTATCATTCTTTGCTTGCACGGTTTATGGATATGGATAAAATGATTTATCAAATAAGGAACGAAGCATTTGCTTTTTTACAAAATGAGTCTTTGCCAGTGACAGGCACCTGACTGTACTAATCAACTGGACTGACACATTGCGAATTATTTATCAATACCATGACCCCCACTAAACTGTAGTGTTATTTACTAAGTCAAGTATTAATCATGCTTCCCAACAACAAATTGAAATACATATATATGGTGAAATGATCTGAACTACTTGCATGAAGAGAATGGCTCTGAACATATATTATTCTTGTTATTAGAAGTTTGTATTCAAGTCGTCTTAGATTCAAGCAAAGGTCAAAAGTTCAAATAAAATTAAGAAATTAATACCTTATGTCACCTATGTCAATAAAGTGATGTTGCCACGCCTACCAAAACACGTGGCTTTGGTATTAATTTTAATATGAAATATGCCTGTTACATCACGTTTCAGTGTCGAGCCTTTGAGGATCAATCATTCATCGTCTTTAATCATTTATCATTTCTTACTATGTCCACTGTCACACCAGTAATACTACGACACCACAGTAAGAACAATCTATGTTTAAACTATAGATAACCGAGGCAAACAAAAACATATAGCATAGTGACACACTGCTAAATCAGACAGAAAAAAAATATGTTGCTTAGATTGAAACGTCTGGGGTTTTTTATATCAATTTCTTGCTAATTGAAATATTCAGTTATCTGCCTCCTGTTGCAGGCCTGCAGCTCGTCATATGTCAGATAAGATTTGTTATGGTTTTGTTGCTGTTTTTACCACTTGTTTAAAGCATTTATATATGTGTTATGTTTATGTAGGAGTTGTCTAAATATTTCACGTTCTTGTGTTATTCACAATTTTGTGGGAAAATATGTGAAAAATGGCGATAAATTAATTTTATAGTCTCTTCACTTTACACAGTTACAGGTAGACTATTACATACTCAGAATACTACAATGTATTTATTTTAGTGAAAAATAAGGACAATTCTGACAATTCGAGTAGTTTTAAGGATCTGTCGATTTCTGTTCTGTGGTTATGACTGTTACAATTTCTATCAAAAAATGATTCTGAAAAATATCATCAATTGCTTCGTATGAAAATTACATCCCCAAACAAGACGCATTCGGGTGAAAAAGAGGGCTATAGCATCTGGTACTGTATAAGCTTCAGTGATTGTTATATTGTCATACTGCAATGAATATATTTAACTATCATCAAGTAATTGGCAAGAACATACTGTATACGATAAGATTTTCTCCTCTGGTTAACTCCGCCCCTTTTCGACAGAAAACATTTACTCGGTCGGAAATTCGCCCTGAATTACCATAGTCTTATGGTGACATGCATGTCCATGCTTCAATGTTTTTAGGCAGAAATTGCATTTCCATTTTATTTTAGATTTGCCCAATACATTTTCTATCATAAACTGACTCCGAAAATATCATAGATTGCGTTGTTTGAAAATTGCACCCGAATGAGATGCAAAAAGGGCTAAAACAATCTAGGACTTTTTGTGTTTCATAAATATATATCAATCTTAATGCATAGAATAAGAAATATATAAACTTTGAGTGATAATTATATTGTTTTAATTCCATGAAGTAATTAACACGAACACCTTGGAATTACAGCCTTCTGGTTATTTTCGCCCTATTTCGACAGAAAACATATTCATCGCGTATTTAATTAGCCCAAAATAACCATACTATCACGGATGACACACATGTCTGTGCTTCTATTACTTAGCTCGAAATTTGATTTAAATTTTAAATTCGCCCTATTATTTAAGGGTGAAAAGAGTGAAAAGGGTGAACATTAAACTGGAGCGAAAATTGAGGTTATCTTTTGTAGCGTTTTTTCACTAAATACTCCAGTAAAAGAATGTAGTTTTTTTCTCACCTTTTTGGTTAAAAAAGTTATTACAATGCCATTCACAAATATTAAACTGTTTACAGCATCAAGGAGTGAAAAACAATTGAGCAACACAGAAAATATTGGACATAGACGGTCATCAAGAAAGTACAGAAGTGAGATCAGGTATCATAATGAAATGCTTATCAAACGCTTATAGAATGCAAAGTTCAGCATTTTATAAATAGTATGCCCAATGTTTAGTTACTGTCATATATCAATTTGACAGTATGAGACCACGGGTAGGAAAGAGCATAGCGATGCCGGACCCTGGTATTACGACGATGTGTTTAAACATTAAACATTAAACATGGAATAAACATTAACTTTAAACAAAATACATGTATAATTATGTAAACAAATGTCCATACATTTTCGTGCTTCTACATAAGTCTTATATAGTTTGTACAGTATACATGGGCATAAAGGGGGCATTAGCTGTGTTGACCAAAAGAATTATTTTGATTCCTTTTACTTTTACTACTTGTACTTGATGTACGATAAAAAAGAATTATACACAGGCATAAAAATCTCATATTCCTATATATTTTGTGAAAATGAGGTCAGGTCAAGTGTGGTATATTCATATGCAAAGAGTAAGGTCGAGTTAATCAATTGCAATTGAAAAAGTGCCAAACTTTGGTTTCTCAAGCAATTTTCATAAAATATAAAGGAATTTAAGAATTTTCATGCCTGTGAATATCTCTTTTTGTAATTGTATATCAGTCTAGATAGTAAAATTTTTTTTAAAAAGTTGAAAAACAGCTAATGTCCTTTTAAAATTGGACTGCTTGTAGTAGTCTGTCGGTAGAGCGTCAATTCGCAAACGGAAGGTCCCCCTTTCCATTCCATTCCCGGTACTGGGTCATACTAAAGATTGTAGTGAATATTCCTTCGCCAGTGTGCACGGCATACGACATTAAATGATGCGAGATGACCGAGGCCACGGAAGACGTTGAACATGCGAAAACCCTCACTGCATTGGCGTCAGGCCATGGTACGGGTCAATTTTTTTTACGCATCAATATCAATGAAAAGTAATTGGTGGGATTAAGAAAGCAGAAATCAAAAGCATTTAAATCTTAACGTATTACCCTCCATATGCCATTCTAAAACAATCCATGCACAGGTTTTTCTTCAGTCAGCAGATGTTATCAAATTTACAAATTCAATAAAAAATGCCCAAGAACTAGATAAATTTCAAATTTTGGGAACGGCAGATTTAACAGGATATGCAAGCCAGAGAATTATGTCTTAAGTTTATCATCAAAATGCATTAGATTTCTAAGCGGAGCAGGTGCGATATTAACGCGTTGATCGCAATCAAAGTAAACGTTGACATATACGCGATGGCGGTTGTGGAAGATATGCGGTAAAAAAAACCTATTCATTTAGAATTAGGATTTGAAAGTTTGTGAAAGAAACTTATGTAATAATTCAGTTTGCATATGCACCTTTCAGAAGTTAATGTATGTAAACTGTTGGATGGAAGAATGCAGTGTTTATATATTATATATATATATATATATATATATATATATATATATATATATATATATATATATATATATATATATATATATCAGATGGAATGTAACGACTAGATTACCCCTCCTTTATTCAAAATCTACCTATCCATGTCATGTTCTTCTGGTACATTCCCAGTTTTTTGTTCCAGTTACTTTAAGGTGACAGACATATCAGTATAATCATACAAGGTTCATGTTTAGATAACTAATCAAAAACCTATAGAAACCAACACCAGACGACAGTTTCTCGTTTTGTTTAGTACAAGAACAAGGGGCACCTGCCAATCGTCTTGTATTTACCAGTTGCATGTAAATCTTTCACCCTTCATCGTTTTAATTAACGTTTTACATATAAAACACCATGCAAATGAGCCGTAAAATTGTATACTATCAGAGTAAGACAGAACGACAGAAATACACTGGATAACCCTCACATAAAAGTACAGTAATCTAGCTCAATAAAAGTGTATTAGCGACTGGTTATAACATAATTTGACAGAGGTTTGTGACTAAACGGTAATGGAAATGTAGAACTTCCGGAGGGCGGACAACGAGACCATTACCAAATGTTCTAAGTAAAAATGAAGAAGTACAAATGGATATTCGAAACTCCAAGTTCATTCAGATACGACAATTTGAATATACAAATGGTCTCAACATGAAGAACAATTGCGAATCCTAAACGGAGTGTCACCAGATGTCCGGAAGGAGTCAGCATCCACTGTTAGCATTGCTACACCCGTCGCAAATTTTTCATGGAACCCTTTCGATTTCGATGAAAAGGCCCAGCTGGATTAAAATGTCATCAATTAGTTTAAGATCCGATTGGCAAAAAGGGAGTCGATGTGTAGGATGTGCTCCAGAATACCATCTAACATCTTTCTTGACGGACTGTATATTGATTATTGTTTAACAATAAAACAACAATATCGACAATAAAACTTCCTTAGTGACAAGCGTTGCAAGTGTTTTACAACGAAACCCTGTGTGCGTAGTTTATTGGCGAGTCGTTTGGCTTTTGTGATAAAACATTCGACAAGGAGCATGCCCTGTCATAACGTATAAGTTGTGAAATGAAAATACCTTAGATTTAAGTAAAACCCTAACCATTAGTCACGGATACAAATACACAATGTATCATGAAGTCGATTTTGAATGTGAGTTCTATTATTGGTTATTTCCCGCCAAAATAATTCTCGTATAATGAAACGTCACCAGGTGACAATGAAGTGCCATAACGACTGACCTATGAATGTATGCATTCACCCGAAAGTCAAATCTTCACGGCAAGCATTAGTAATATGCTCCTGAAGAATTTTTACATCATCTGAAATATTTAAAACCATCCGTTTTTATTCTATCTCAACTTGTTTTAGAAGGTATATTTTCAAAATTTTTGCTTGATTCTAAATTCGTGCTGAAATTGAAGGGGCAAAGAGAGAGGCACTAGTTTATATAGTATTACACACAATCTAGAATATTTATACCAGTAACACATGGTCAAGTCATTTTTTTAACCCTTTCGCCTCTAAATATCTAGATGATTTCCTTTTTTATATTGTTTAGACCAGTCTAGCTATTATGGCCTGTAGTGTTGAAAGGGTTAATTCAGCACTGCTTGGGAAAATTTTGGTGGTGCTCCAGAAAATAATTGAAATAATTCTCAAAATGGTAGATACACCAAAGTCTTACTCTTATCTAGTTTGTCTATGGTGATCTGTGAAGTTTTTTGAATGGTTTCATACCAGGTACATCGTACTACGAACATTTCAGAATAATAAATTATTAATAATAGTCTCCTTCGATTTTATATTGAAGTTTGATGTTTTTGTATTTCCATGTTGTATCTGTACTTGGTCATATGGGTGTGTTGTGCAAATAAATTTTAAAATTATATAGACATTTGAATGTTTATATCCTGCAGTACATATTAATATATTCCAGAATTTTCTCTACTTTCTTTCTATCAGAGGCTCCTTAGCAAGGGCAACTCATTAAAACGTCACCCTTATCAAGTAATGTAGAAAATTCAAACAAATTGAATTAAATCCATCAACAGCTGCAGATAAGATCACTTCAAATCTCGCGTCCTACGTGATCTCTTTGACTTGAGGCGGCATAAGCAAAAGAGTTATCTCAAGTCAACAACAAATACAAGATCAAAGAAATAAACTCAATGCATGAAACAAAGTAGATAGAGTAATCCCTTCTCTTTTCTTTCTATCACTTAACATTCGCCACAATCACTCTTTCTCTCCTCACAGAAACACAATCTCTCTCTTTCTCTTTCTCTCTCTCTCTCTCTCTCTCTCTCTCTCTCTCTCTCTCTCTCTCTCTCTCTCTCTCTCTCATTGATTGTGGAAATGAATTCAAAATGATGAAAAAAAAAGAAATCTCATGCCAGAATTGTTTTATTTTTGTTACGTAAATGCGATCCTGTCCAGCAGACGTTAATCAAACGTATGTTTTTGGGAAGTAAGTTATGTCTGTCAGTTTTTTTTATTAATATTTCATATAATTTAATCAGCGCAGTGACTAGTATACTTGCATTTTGGGGGATCATTTGCCATTTACACAAACTCCAGTGTCCCATTTCGGGATATTAAACGTAGGGTCATCGTGAAGAACCGTGACAGAGTATTGTTTGGTAGACACAGACAGTACATGTCCATGTACGTTATAATGTTTATATCACAATTAAACACACACACACACACACACACACACACACACACACACACACACACACACATACACATTTTTATATATATTGCATACATATATTTCCGACATTGTTTTGATCGACGTATGGATTTAGGATATTCAGTATAATTGTAAGTGGTTTTAGACATAATACTATACATATTTTATTGACATATTCCTGGATTTCTATGAACACTATTCTATTGCATATCCCCACTGATTTCAGACTTCGAAAATACGTTTCAAATGTGCAGCGTTTTTAATTTTGCCATAAAAAATTCTGTGAAGTAAAAATACGCTTAACAACGAGGAAAAACTTATGTAAATACTTAATATATTCATGCGAGCTAAAACACGGGTACATAAGGGGTCGAGTGGTTATAACATCTTAACCTTTTCGATTGTTACGACCAGTCTATTATGGTCTGTAGGATTGAAAGGGTTAAACCAGGACGTATCCTACCTTTTGTCAGCGCAAAGTTAGAGTTCCACTGAAACAAAAGCTGATTTGGAAAGTTTACAAGTTTATTTGCGAAAGTCCAGGGGTCTCTTCCCGACTCAATTGCAACCGCCGCCAAATAACTGAAAAATGTTTCAGCGTGGCGTAAAACACCATCAAAATAATAAAGAGCGGGTAAATTATACATGTAACTGTATCAATAAAATGTGGACACTGTTTTATGTACAGACTTCAAATCTACTTTAAATACACAAGAACAATTTTAAACAGGATGATATTTCAAAGACGTTTTCTAAAAGATAGGAAAGCCTAGATTCTAGGCGTAGGAAAGACACTGAATAAAAGAAGAATTGAATTCCAAAGCATCCTATGAAAGTCACATGATATGATATTTTGATTCATCTATATAAGATTGTATGCATATATATATATATATATATATATATATATATATATATATATATATATATATATATATATATATATATATATATATAAAAACACTCAAATTTCACAAATTTTCGGCCACTTGACCTTTATCAAGTGAAAGACGACAATATGTATATCAGTTACATAGCATTAAGTCTGCAAAATACAAAGCTCCAGTGCAAATCATCATTCATCATTCTACAACTTAATGAAGGCCAAGTGGCAGAAAAGTTTTGAAATTTGAGTGTTTTTCTGGGTTTTTTTTGCATACTGATACTTCCCTATGGAGGACATTATATATACACACACACATATATATATAGATAGATAGATAGATAGATAGATAGACAGACAGACAGACAGACAGATAAATAGATCACAAAACAAATACAACAACGACAACAAATAGGTAGCCACTTACCACATAAGAATCATCTTATGCTCTCTACACACAGCAGTGGTATGTACATCAGGTATTATCTAATGTCACTTATGAAGACAGCAAACTGTAAGACGTTTAATATCCATATCACACATAAGATGAAAGTAAACATTCATTTACGCCAGTGAAGTACCAAATGGGCAAGAATCATAGATGTATGTCAGCAAACGCCGCTTTAATGATCTTTGATTGAACATGGTTGAAGTTGTAATTTAACTTGATTGACAGCGAGGCTCGATTTGGGAAACATGTAGATTCGATATTATTGCTTAACTGGAAATGATGATATGATATTGTCATATCACTTAGATGTTAGACAATCGGCGTCGTATAACACCCGGTTTTGCCGTTGGCCTTTCTATATTGTAGGTATATTGCTATAAAGATTCTGGTTAAAACACCCAACAGTTAGCATGCATAGAGATCACTCTAGTAATCTCGTCAAGAGCTACGAAACTTGTAGAATATATTAAATTACTGGATTTCAAGCAGGAACATTATCTCAGTAAATAAGGAAAATCAACGCCTACCATCCCACTTATCAAATTCATCATTCTACAAGTTGCTTTTTGGTTTTTATTAACAGATGGTTTTTTATTATCTATAATGATTTATTTTCAGTTTCTATAAAATTTATTATTAGATAGATAAACAAATAGGTGGGTGGGAAGGTAATGAGATGGATTTGTATGTATGTAGGTAAAGAAAAACTATAAATAAGTATTTAAGTAAAATCGCCTAAAGTAATGCTATTAAGATTATGACCCAAGTATATATACATCAATGAATTCACATCTTAAGAAGTTTGATATTCAAACTATTTTTGTTGTTGTATTGTAGTTTAACGTCTCACTCAAGAATCTTTCACTCATATGGAAACATCACCACATGCCAGTGAAGGGCTTCAAACTTTGACCTATGCACAGCCATTGAGCAGTGAGGGTTCTTTAACGTGCTGACACCTATTGTGACACTGGACCTCGTTTTTTTTACAGTGGGGAAGGAATCCGACCTGGTGCCGGCTGGACACGAACTCTGGACCTTACGATCAAGAGTCGAGCATGCTACTGAATGAGCCAGGCCGGCTTCAATTTCCCTCCCTTATTTACTACTTAGATTGATATACAATAACAAAAAGGAGATATACACAGGCATAAAAATTCTTAAGTTCCTATATATTTTGTGAAAATTGCTTTGCAATCCCAGGTTTGGCACTTTTTCAATTGCAATTGAATATCTCAACCTTACTTTTTGTATGTGAAAACCATGCTGGACCTGACCTTATTATAAGAATATAAGATTTATATATAGGAATATAAGTTTTTTATGTCTGGCTATAGCCTTTATTTGTTATTGTGCAGAAAAAAATCGAAATAATTATTTTGGTGAAGGCAGCCATTAATGCCCCTTTAATATTCACTTGTCAATTTTAGCACACATGAATATTTAGCTCATGTTTATATTTACACGACAATCGCTAAATTTAGATGCGTGTTAAATACTCAAACATTTACCGCTGTATAAGAACGAGCCACCGGATCTATTTATATATTTAGTATCATAACACGTAGAAAAGACTAAAATAAAATAAAATAATAATAATTAATGTGGAATGCTTACAAAGTCTTTATAACTAAGACGTGATGAACCACCAAGTCGAAAATATCTGAAGATCAAGTTCAGAATGATAAAAGCAAATGTTTTCAAAAATCTTTTACAATCATCATAGACATAGGAATGTGGAATAACATATTTATTTATGAGCAATAAATAGATACTTGTAATACAACAGACTTAAACCAGCCATCAACATACTTAAAACGCATGCATAAAATACGAAGTAAGCCCTTGAATGTACTGTAATTATTTCCCTCGTATTTGAATATGTGTGTTATCTGTTCCTACATGATATTCCACGTGTGTTTGTTAATTATCGTAACAAAAATTCATTTTTTTTTGCAATACATTATGTTTCATTTAATGACATAGACGATTAATTATCAGTACTCGTATAATTATTTGATGTTGAGAACATTTTCTAAGCATTGTTGGGTTATTTTTTTATTTCTTAGTTTAAGTTCCATTTTAAACACTTTATGAATACACAAGATACAACAATTAGTGTGTTTACAGGTGTCAAGCAAGATTGTATCGACCTGTTGATATTTCTTAAGAGATGGAAGACCTGGAGAAGACTGTAACATGCACAGTTCTTCATCATTGTCCCTAAAGTCATATTTACAAAGTGGTTGACAAAGGCCCCAGTTTATTTCACACTCTTGAAACCTATTTAAGATAACTCTCTCTCTCTCTCTCTCTCTCTCTCTCTCTCTCTCTCTCTCTCTCTCTGCATCTGCGAAAATAATTAGTGTCTTATGAAAGGATTTGTTTTGCCAAGGCAAAAATGACTTGTCATCTAAATCGCTTTGATCCTAGGACGTTTTCTTATTTTGTAGGATTGCTTTGATGCAAAGAATTTGGCATTTATTAGGAACTTGAGACTTTGCCTAGCTCGGCTGCAATACTTTAAATATATATATATATATATATATATATATATATATATATATATATATATATATATATATATATATATATATATATATATATATATATATATATATATATAAGCAGCTAATATTTGTTCATTTAGATACCCCCGAAATAACAAAACAACCCGTCAGAATAGTAAAATGCATATTTTGAATAAATAATATATAATCAATTATTGATTATTTTTCGATCGAAATATACCGAAATATTTCGGTCGAATTACAGGTTTTCATCTGTCATGTGCAGATTTGACAATTACCAAAATAGAGCGGAAAAGTGTTGTAAGAGTTGGATTCACATCTTCTGAAATCTTCCCATCGGAACCCGGAATTGATAAACGTTAAACGTTACTAACACATGGCCATGGTACAAGGGAAGTGGATTGTTGTTACCAAGCCCATCATGTTCCGCTAAATAGAGGGAGAATATGTTTCACTTTGTTTATTTTTTCTGTCTTTGACACGGGATTAATTAATTAGTTATCAAGATTTATCAGGACCCAGGGTCGATTCTCTGCAAGATACCAGAAAATAAGGTTCCAGTCAAACGTATAAGTATGGATTTAACTTCTTTTCTCACGGTACCATGACAACAATATATCTTTGTAATCAATGTAACGTTTGAAGGGTTTGAAGGGTTAAAGCTGACCGTTCCAGGTGTCGTATATGGGACCGTTACTTTATTTTCACTTTTTTGATGAGATAGCCATATTACTGATGTCGACTTAAACAATATGGATAATTTAAATAGATAATTTAATTTAAAAACCTATCAATACCTATATAATATATATATTTCAAGTATTGATAGGAACATTTTATCGAGAAATCGTCAAAAACAAAAGTGCCTGAATTTTGATGAAAGATCAATGTTTATTAAATTGGTGACAATTCAATAATATAGGCAGTTACAAATTGTAGATCGATTACTTGATCGATTGATTGATTGATTGATTGATTGTTTGACGTTTCGCATTGTAGGAAGGATAAGTTTCGTTAATGGAAAAGTGTCCACATGATATAAATATATTCTGGTTTCTATAGGTAATTTCCATAAGATAAAAGACAAAACCTGTTAAATATTGGATTATATAGGAATGGGGGCATCTGTCATGGAGGAGTACGTACCACGTGTCCACATGTCAGCATTGGAATCAGAATGAAACCATACGATCTTAATGTATTGCTCAATACAATAGTATTTCGCAAATGCTTTCCACAGTAGATCTCCCGAAATCCTAGATAAATTAAACATTAAAACTTTTTATGTACTTTTTGTTCAAACTCTCTCTCTCTCTCTCTCTCTCTCTCTCTCTCTCTCTCTCTCTCTCTCTCTCTCTGCGTAATGCAAAGAAAACTAACCCCATCTTGTGAGGTCACTTTGAGAACGCTATATTAGAATTAAGGAACGATAGCATAGACTTAAGTTCAAGCAACCACTTTCCAAAATCAAGTTGAATATATACTTTTCATTCAAATTACGTTGGCGCGGCATGACAGGGGGTACTTCGACATAAATAGAAAGTAATAAATCATCTTTCAAAATTTCAAGTCTGACAATTAGCACCAAACGTCGTCTTTGAGGGCAGACAACGGTCACAGAACTCGTATCGCTATTAACTCATGTAATTACCGATTAGAAATAGTGAACTGTGATCTGTGAAATAGACAGTCTGGCCCTTTAAGACAAAGGGAGAGAGGAAAAAAGATAAATTAGTCACGGCTGTTTGGAGGGTAGTTCTCTGCGTGACTGACAATTCATACAATATTTCATAGCAGAAATGATAAACAAGCGCAAACATCTGTTTTATCGATTCCCATTGAAATGTAATATCAGTATGACAGTGTGAGAAAATGTATATTTCATACTGCTTGTAATTCGACATGAGTGTTAGATGTATCCATACACACAGTCGATTGCATTCATTATTTCTGAACACAGTACGTTTAGATTTATCTATATACACATAAAACATAGCAGGACAAACTGTTTCATTAAAATATGGACAATCACATGCATTTGCTGAAGCTTAATCACGCAGGAGGTTCAGAAAACAATATACAAATCTAATTAGCTTTGGACAAATACGAACTTCTGAAACTCCAGAGGTGGAATTGGGTATGAGGTAATCATTTGTAGTTAAATTGTCCAATCACACCCGCTACGAGTGCACAGTCAAATTCAAATGCAGTAAACTTGTGAGAAATAATTTCTCGGTACCATCGGTATAGACGACTCAATTATATATATATATATATATATATATATATATATATATATATATATATATATATATATATATATATATATATATATATATATATATATATATGCCGT
The DNA here is from genome assembly GCA_030159075.1 of Atrina japonica. Lineage (NCBI taxonomy): Eukaryota > Metazoa > Mollusca > Bivalvia > Pterioida > Pinnidae > Atrina > Atrina japonica. The sequence goes on from BROG01000056.1 coordinate 1,183,265, forward strand.
TGTAGAGATCATATTTCGTATTGTAAAGTATTTTTCTCATATATTTGTCGAAACCTCTAAAATTGGGATTTATAAACAGGCTGAAAAACATCTTATATATAAAGTAAAGCTTTTTTACCCATGCGCTTTATTTGGGAATGCAATTCCAAAAACAATGCATTATTATTTCAATAAACAGTTCATGAATATGCAAATAATAGTTTTATGAAATCCTCGAAAAATCAATTAAGTACATCATGAATTTGAAATATGAAATTGATATCTAATTGCATTTCAGATTATTGATGATTAACGTATTAACAAAGATATTTCGTTTTTAAAATGGCGACGAGCAAATGTTGATTACTTGTAACAGGTGGTGTCCTAGAATACGAAAGTATGGAAATATTGTACTCGTGTAAACGCAATAAAAGTACATGTATACAAATATTCTTCAAGGGAATATTTTTCGATACTTTGTACGAGATTTGAAAATGCAGATAAATGTGGAAAAATATTCAGAAGACATGGGAGTTTCCAGTATAATCGATATAAGAATTGCATGTATATATTATAAATATAACATTGCTGAGAGGGTGGTAGTTGAAACTGACATCTAGAGAAAATAAATTGTCGCCAAGTTTGACGATGTTTTTCAAGGGGTGATACTTTCAGGAATATTATATACCTATTATAATACAATGACTTACTCTTGCATTACCAATATAACAGAAAGTTAATATGCATAATATGCAAATAATGTTGAATTTACAATTTATGCAATATAAAAAAATTCAGATACTAAAGTCTAAATCATATGGATGTCTAGGATATAGGTACACATCTGGTAAAAAGAATGGACAAACGCGGACCTCTTGAAATTAGGAGGTGGGACCAGGTGCCATGGAGGAGTAAGTGAGTGAGAAATGATGATGCATGTTCAATATATATATATATATATATATATATATATATATATATATATATATATATATATATATATATATATATATAGAGAGAGAGAGAGAGAGAGAGAGAGAGAGAGAGAGAGAGAGAGAGACAGAGAGAGAGACAGAGACAGACAGACAGAGAGAGAGAGAGAGAGAGAGAGAGAGAGAGAGAGAGAGAGAGAGAGAGAGAGAGAGAGAGAGAGAGAGAGAGAGAGAGAGACAGAGAGAGAGAGACAGAGACAGAGAGAGAGGAGAGAGAGAGAGAGAGAGAGAGAGAGAGAGAGAGAGAGAGAGAGAGAGAGAGAGAGAGAGAGAACTTGACTATAACGAACTAACCCGGATCTAACAAATTCTTGGTTGTAACAAACTAGTTAAAAATACCATGTCCCATATTTTTACCGTATTGAATATTTGTGAGTAACGAATTCGGATGTAACTATTTTGTTGTGTTGTGATTCCGATTGTCCACATGTATCTGTCTATATTACCACGTGTATCTGTCTATATTACCACGTGTATCTGTCTATATTACCACGTGTATCTGTCTATATTACCACATGTATCTGTCTATATTACCACGTGTATCTGTCTATATTACCACATGTATCTGTCTATATTACCACATGTATCTGTCTATATTACCACGTGTATCTGTCTATATTACCACATGTATCTGTCTATATTACCACGTGTATCTGTCTATATTACCACATGTATCTGTCTATATTACCACGTGTATCTGTCTATATTACCACGTGTATCTGTCTATATTACCACGTGTATCTGTCTATATTACCACGTGTATCTGTCTATATTACCACGTGTATCTGTCTATATTACCACGTGTATCTGTCTATATTACCACGTGTATCTGTCTATATTACCACATGTATCTGTCTATATTACCACGTGTATCTGTCTATGTTACCACATGTATCTGTCTATATTACCACGTGTATCTGTCTATATTACCACATGTATCTGTCTATATTACCACGTGTATCTGTCTATATTACCACATGTATCTGTCTATATTACCACGTGTATCTGTCTATATTACCACGTGTATCTGTCTATATTACCACATGTATCTGTCTATATTACCACATGTATCTGTTTATATTACCACGTGTATCTGTCTATATTACCACGTGTATCTGTCTATATTACCACATGTATCTGTCTGTGTTACCACATGTATCTGTCTGTATTACCATATGTATCTGTCTATATTACCATATGTATCTGTCTATATTACCACATGTATCTGTCTATGTTACCACATGTATCTGTCTATGTTACCACATGTATCTGTCTATGTTACCATATGTATCTGTCTATATTACCATATGTATCTGTCTATATTACCATATGTATCTGTCACATTTTTTCTCACTTGGGGAATTTATATGACCTTTAATAATGACTGTTGCCGCCAGTGTAGTGAAGGTTCTTTTACGTTTCATGACACGGAACCTTTTAATTATCATCCGCAAGACTCGCAACTTTCATTTTTATGTCGAGCGCTTGGTGAAAGAATTGCCACTCCCTCCTTCAAGTCTTAGATTTGATACGGACTCAGTAATCGGGACCTTCCGTTTGCAAGGCAAATTACTATATTACTACCGCAAAACCATATAAATTAAACAGACATACATAATAGTTCTAGGTGGGTATAATAAGTCATAGACGATCTCACAACATGCACATAAAAGACAAATAAATGCCATCAGCAAGTCTTCAAAACAGGTAATGATGTTTCCAATTGTTCTAAATATTTTGTATGGAACGTCAGTTTTAAAGCGTTTAATATCCACGGTAGCAAATGAAAGAAAATTGTATGTGTTAGCATGGCAAAGAAAACAGACGGATGATAAAATCTTTTCATATGTCTCGAGATTTCAAGATATTGGATCTTTTTCTAATCTCAAACTAAAGCAAGAACTCTATAAACTTGGATCCTTATCGGCATCACTGCTGGCACAGCGCCAAAACTTAGAAACCTTCTAAGAGATAAAGGGAGATAAGCGTACATTATTATTTTTTATTCTTAATAAAATCCGAAGAGCCTGAAACATGTTTTGGCAATTAAATGCAAAAGATGATAAAATGTACTGATAGAGAAGATGTTTAAGATGCGTACTAGCTCAGTGAAGTAAATCTGCATTCGTTTCGGGTACAAATAAAGGCTTTATAAATCACAAAATTATCACTTTTTGGTATCGATTGCTTCTGCACGTTGTGACATGTCCTCCATTAAGATAAAACGTTTTTGTCTTTAGACATAACTCCAAGATGGGATGGGACACAAGAAAAAATGATATATCTACATTATGATATGTATATATACGCCGAAATCAAAAGTAATACTACAGAACTTTAGACCATAGTATAACAAAAATGACGGGCGCCATTGACATACTTCAAAAAGATAACTTTTCCGAAAGCACGAATTAAACAGTTAAATGAACAGGTTCAATGGACAGAACAACTCGTGAGTCACAACTCTTTTTCGAACTAAGGAGAACGTTTTGTTCTTACTGACAAGTTGATTTATCTAAATACGAACACTCTATTACCAAATTACTGACAAAAAAAAACCCCGGAAGAATGCGTTGATATCTAATTTAAAGATATAGATCGGGACATAAGCTTACAAAACTATAGTTTCGGCCACCTACGACATAGATTCAACTTAAATTTTGAGGATTTGTAGGACCTCTGATACAGTCATGAATGAGCCTACAAAATATTAAAATACAAATACATGCATAGGCGTCGGAAGCAAATTGAAAGTGGGGGGGCTAAACCAACTTAAAAAACACACACACACGCCAGAAACGTCTGGGGGGGCTAAGCCCCAATTTTCAACACATATGTCTATCTTTGCAAAAAAAGTGGGGGGCTAAGCCCCACCTATCCCCCCCCCGGTTCCGACGCCTATGACATGTATATTCTTTGTATCCCTATATCTGAATTCTTCAAAATGTGGTTTCAAGAAAAGCAATAAATGAGTATAATCGGAGAATGCCATTAATCTTTAGTCTGTCCATCCTGATTGGAATACAAGAAAAATACATGTAGTATCACCAACGCGGATAAAATACTTCCCGCATTTGTCCATTTCATTTTGGTTAGCGCCAGTTACGTCATTGATTTTCATTTGAACTGACGATTAATACTCTTTGATATTTGTATTTTTATATATTGGAAAGTCATATCACAGAAGGTCCACATCAGTTAGAACTAGTCAGGGTATACTCCCCACACCATATGTTTTTCTACTAAATTGCTGAACAATCCTAAG